>CAJPEV010002109.1:0-50535 GCA_905338385.1 Darwinula stevensoni | reverse complement strand
AAAGATTATTTATATTGTTTATTAGAGTGTTTCAAAAGGGGTGGGTGCGATTCCTCATCTTGGAATATACCATGCAGGTAGGGCCGGTGTCGTATGACATTTTTCCCCCGTAATGCCCCCCCCCCCCTCCATTAACGGAAATGAAGGAACTTCGCCTCGTTCCTCGGAGGGTATTTCTTCCCTGCCCTTTGGTGTTCCTTTGACGCCTCCATCTGCTTTGCCAACGTCTGAGCCAGTGTTGACTCCTCAGGGCGATCTTCAAAGCCACATCAAAGATTCAAGCACCCCGAGGTAAAAGGCAAATGAAGACAGTAGAAAAGAACATCGTCCTTTGCAAGAGGATGTTCTGCTATTATTTAGTTTGATTATTTTCTGACTATAAAGATTACATATTTTCTCTTTTGGCAATCAACAAACTTACAATTCTACATTTTAGAACGAACTCCTTTCATTTCCATTAAGGCAAGTGGGGAAAAATATTTAAAAATATAATATGACACCGGCACTAAATATTTCGCAGAGACTTCTAACTTCTGAAGGGAGAAGGGCATAAAACAAATGAATCCCTTATGTCCAAAAAGTCACTGAATGGAATCCATTTCCACTTTCTGAAGTAAAACTGAGGGTGGCATTTCTTCATTCATTCTGGCACGTTTTGGCGCCCTGGTGAATTTGCGTCCTGGGCGGGGCACATGCATGCAAGAGGATAGATTCACTGATTCATTATAGCACTCAGAGGGTGACCGATCACATGACGAGTACCCACAGGGTGATTACAGTGTGATTTGTCGCGCTACGACATACATGTGATTTGTCGCAACGTTACAAACTCACATGGTTCCTCACAAGGGTGTGAGCAATCGTGATTTTTTTGTATCACAAGCGTGGTTTTAACATAAGGTTAAAAGTTAAAATCTAGCTTTAAGCACGGTCATTGCGCCTCTAAGTCAACCTAAGATTTGTGCAAAGGCAAATGGAATGGCAGCCGATTGTGATAGCAAGGGTAGGATTAAAAGAGGTCAAATGGGTCTGAGGCCCAGGCTCCACTTTCTAGGCAGCCTCGTGAAGAAATTTAAAAGGTTAAGTATCTGCGTTAAGTAGTAGATGTTAGACAAGAAGCCCACCGTAATTGCGAGCACCATGAAGGAAGCTATTCCTAAGGCCAAACCCGAGAGCTCCCTTGGCCTGAGATCTCCCACGAATGTCTCAATCTCAAATCATTATAAACTTTTCTCTTTCTGCCCCTAACTTCACCTTTTTGGCCTGAACATCGCTGAACATTACTTCGGAATAGCCCGAGACCGCGATTAGAACCTCACCTAATAGCGCGCCTGGCCCAGATCACGTATTTAGTGGGCTGCCTTCCTGAAAGGAAATAGACCACTTATAGTCCCGTCCTGTCCGTTCGTGTGTCAGTGTGTCCGTGTGTTGCACTTTGGCTGTTCAAATATAACTAATGAGATACTGGCCTTATCAAAGCGAAAATTGGCAAGCCAGTATATATGAACAAGATACAGGCTGAGTTCGTTTCGTGGCGAATTTGCACAGAAATTGGCATTTTTAATGCAAATTTTGGATTTGACATTTTTCCATGGAGGAGAAGTCATGAGTACCCATGAGCCATTGAGGTTCTAGACCACAATGCGCGTGCGCGTAAGACCTCGGCTTTGGGCGCGGCACTGTGTCAGCAACTAAAGCTGGCAGTTCCCTACCAAACTTTGTGGCGGATGGATCCAACCACGCACAGCCCTCCATCCTCCCATCGTCGTTTCATGGGCAACGTTTGTCTATACTTGCCAAATATGAATGAGAAATGAGGTTTTAATAATGGAAGACCAGAAAGAGATGGAATTTCGTTCAATTAGGTGACGAAATGAGTGTTTCCTTAACTGAGAGGAGGTCCACTACTGGAATTGACATGCTGAACTTGTTATGAATAGTATTAAACACCTTCCTCCCAACGCTCTCAAAGCTCTCCACCATATTTATAACTAGCGAGTTTGTTTGCCCGAAGGGCAAACAAACTCGTTATGGTAGCGCCTTTGGCGCCCCTTTACCTTGTACAGTGTAATCACTATTCATTCATTTTTTGCGAAATGGGAAACACATATTTGAAGTAGGTCCCCATTGAAATACGTGACATATGGGTTCGACAGTCTTGATTTTTATCAAAATCAATACTTATATGATTGTATGTGTGCCTAACTTTAAACTTTTTCTTGTGCCTCATTTCGTAAGTCTGGGGAATACATTTTTAAACACTTGCCTCCAATAATCTATGCTAAAGAGATATAGCTCAAAATAAGGTTTTTTCTTGTACTCAGCCATTGAACATATACTTCTGTGTGAGATTGTATTTTTTGTCTCTGTCTTATTGTATAAAAAAAATCAGAAAAAAGGGACTAAAAAAGTTCCATAATGGGTTTTAACGAAAATTTGTTTTCTTTTGAAATGTAGACTCCGGGAACTCCATGCCACCAAGTTTCAGCCTTATACGTTTCCCCTTTTTGCTGGCGGAAAAAAAAAAAAATTTTAAGAGACCCCCTCAAAAGCTGTGCTTTGAGGAGATGCACAAAAAAAGTTGCATTTTTCCTTAAACCGAAATCACGTGCGTTATGCATACGCCAGCTACTTTTATATTTCTGCCTGATTCGGTAGGATATGATAACACATTTGAAAACGCGACGTCCTCAGTAAATATAAACTCAAGAAATATTTTGAAAAATTACCGTTTGACGTTTGAGCTCAGTGCGTCAACGGTAACGTTCTTGGCAAGTTTCAGCTTTCAAGGTGTCTCCGTTTGAAGGAAAGAGAACTATTTGAAAAGTTGTTCCCCGAAAGGTGGCATGCATCACCACTTCTGCTGAACTCAGCATGCGAATAGCTACTTATGTCAGTCAGTCAGCTACTCACGATCGTTCCAACATAATATTAGTAATAAAAGTATAATTTCTTCTTTACTTAGCTATCTATCAAATACTTCTTTGCCAAGTTTCAACTTTGATGCGACCTCTGTTTTGCTGGATCAGAAAAGTCCTGAATTTCGTGTGCAAAATGTGTGCTGTGAGTCGTTTTATTTTTTTACTATACTGAAATCCATACTCAGTGAACTACATGCCCACAACGTTTCAATGCTATACGTTTTACCCTGTAATGTAGGCTCAAGGAACTCCATGCCACTTAGTCTCAGCCTTATACGTTTCCCTTTTTTGCTGGCGGAAAAAAATATATTTGGAAAAGTTGCACCAAAAAGCTGCGCTCGGGGGAGGTGCACAACAAAAGCCGAATATTTCCTTAAATGAACATCACGTCCGTTAAGCGTGCGCCAGCTACTTTTCTTCTTCTGCCCGTTTCGGTAGGAAATTAAAACTTATTTGAAAACGTTACGTCCCCAAGAAATATGAACCCCAAACATACTTTGGAAATTTGACGTTTGACATTTGAGCTCAGTGCGTCAGCGATCACGTTCTTGCCAAGTTTCAGCTTTCCATATTTCTCCGTTTGATTGAAGCAAAGAAAACTATTTGAAAATATGTTCCCCGAAAAAGGTGCGCCCTTTTGGCATGCATAACCAAAGTAGAACCTTTCCTGGACTCAGCATGCGAATAGCTACTTATGTCAGTCAGCTACTCATGTTCGTCTATGTATAATAAAAGTAGATTTTTTTCTTTACTCAGCTATCCATTAGGTATTTCTTTGCCAAGTATAAACTTTCTAGCGCCATATGTTTTCCTGATCAGAAAATTTGGGAAAATACGCCATTTGCAAAATATGTCCCCTGAGCCGTTTTAACCGAAAAGTATCTTCTTTTATTTTTTTTTTACCGAAATCCATCCTCTGTGAATTACATGCCCATAATGTTTCAATATTATACATTTGCGTTTTCCGCTGGTGAAAAAGCATGTTTGGAATAACCGACTCACCCAACAGCTATGCCCGGAGGGGATGCACCATGAAAGCTGAATACTNTCACCCAACAGCTATGCCCGGAGGGGATGCACCATGAAAGCTGAATACTCCCTCAGCTCAGTAATATCATGTCACTTAAACATATTCCAAGTTTCACCTTTCCATTTCTGTCCAATTCGCCACGACAATTTTTTTTTTAAATCGCACCTCGAAAAAATTCCCCCAGGGGATGTATCGAGACTTAACATTTTTATTTAATTCCTTGTCCAAGTTGCCAAATTCATCCAAAGTTTCAGCTTTCCATGTCACTCCGTTTTGCTGAAGCAAAAATAATGTTATGGTGGGGGAATGAGTAACGGAACATGGAAGGAAAAAAAAGACCAAAAGAAAGCCTATCCTAGCATATGCTAACAATACAATTTTGAATCAGAAGATCCCTACCAATTAGGAGGCATTCCAGCTCAAGAAATTAAAATCGCAGTTGCTTGTACGACTTGGATCTCATTGGAAAATTTCATAAATGATGAACTCTGACACATGAATGGATGCCAAATATCAGAGCTATAGCCTAAACGGTTTAGAAGATCTTGAGCCCCAAATGTTCAACCCTATGGGTGAAAATCACCCCAAAAATCAGATGACCATCTTTCGCCCTGGTTGAGCCATGTAAAAATGGCATCAAAGAAACCTGAAACTTAGCTTAATCGGATTTTACAGGTTTTCGTTTTCTGTAGTTAACCTGGTTTTTCACCAAATATGATACAGATTTTCTGAAATTTTCATGTAGTGGGAATCACAGTAATACAATAAGCTCATGAAACGTTAAGGTACTAGGGACACCAAAAAATCGACCCCCCTGGATGGAAAATCTGTTCTCTAAATGTTGTAGAGTACCTCAAGGAAGACATCTGGAGCCCCTCACTCAGGTCCTCACGTGAAACGCATGGCCAGAAAGTAGGGTCAAAGGTCACTGCTGACCCACTCCTCTTCGAAAGTCATTATCTCCTCAACCGTTTCACCTAAATTGCTGAAACTTCCACCATTCTCTTAGTCTTAAATAGATCTTTCAGATGAATGTAAGAATGATTTTATCCGTTTGTTATTACAGGCGTGGTAACGCGAAAAGCAATTCCCTCGAAACATTTGCACCTCCATAACTTGCGCAAAAATCAATGAATCTGAAAAAGCATAAGTGAGTTTATGCTTTTCCTCCTGCTCTATATTTGTGGGAAGTTTCATTAAATTATCTCTTTGCGTTACTCAGGAAAGTACGAAAAACTGTTCGAAAACATCCTGTTTTCAGCTTTTGGCGCGTTTTTATTGCGAACCATCGAGGTTGCGAAAGGGATTCACGATAACGAAATTGTAGAAACAGTTTTTGAGAGTGGTTTCCCCAAGTTTCACAGCTCTGTGAGAGTTCTTTTTTTATCCTTACGGTTTTAAACTGACTCAGATCTGGAATGTCTGGGGATCGCTGTCAACTTTCACCTCATCTGCCTTGACCCTCTGTGATTCCTTCAAAATTGCGGTTCGCATTCAAAACGGGAATGTCTGAGGAGTTATTTGGCACATGCATCATTTGTCTATTCCCATGTAACACTGAATGGGAAGGAGTTTTACTTGAAACGTTTCGCGATTCCGCCGTAGCAGACGACACCCTCACGCTCGTCTCCTCTCTATGCCCCTCCCCTCTCCTTCTCTTTCCCGCACGCGCCTGGCAACCTCCTTCGAGAGCAGGTCTGGCAGGCGCCACTCTCCCCTCTCCCCCTTACAATAAATGCTTGATTATATCATGATTGGGTGGTTCTCCCTACGTTCACAACTGACTCTGCCTATTGACTTTTGCAGGAACTAGATAGGAGACGCATTATTTGTCATACTACAAGCTTAATTACCGTTGTTATTCGATGTCTTGTACGCTACATTCTTGACTGAAAATAACGCTGTACCAACTGCGCTCCTATTTTGAATTGGAACACGTGTGTTCTCTTGGATCCGATGAAAGACGCGAGAAGCAAATACCGGATACCAGACTATCGTGGCATAAAATATAAGTAAATTCGGAATTTGTTGATCGGTGAAGAAGCCTGCTTGTAGCTTCTGTCCATCGCTGCTTTCCTCAAAAGCAACCTACAAGGTTCGCCCAACAATGCCTTGCATGGCAATTTTTTTGTAATGGCCTTAGTGAAGTGGTCATCACCTGATGGGTTCATGTCTGTACTCATAATAGGTAATTGGTGCGCCATGAATATTTTTTTCATTACATTATTGAAATATGTAAGGGGCCTGTGGTGGAGGGAAGATGTTTCCCTGAAACGTCCTGTTTCCTAGTCTGCTTCATCTCAGCCCATATCCCTCAAATAGGACGTCTGTTACAATCTAATTCATAATATTTATCATTTTCAAAATAATGATTAAATTATTTTGGGTTCTATTGTGAAGGAAGCATTTGATAAACACTGTATATACATATTGTCAGTGGGTTAATTTTACAGTTTCTAAGTGTTACTAAGAAGGAAATTTTTTCTTGGTAGTTTCATGGCGCATTAATTCCAACAGTTGCTAAATGGATCTTTTTTTCTAATTGAGGTTCACTAATTGCCATCTAAATAAAAGCTTCTGACCAGTTACTCCAATGTAAGAAACATAAAATTTGCCTAACAGTAAAAAAAATAAGCATGCCTTGCAAAGCAGAAAGGTGATTGCATAAGAAGGGAATGTGCGAACAGTTAGAGGCAAATCATAGATCCATAGCCTGAGCGAATTCCTGCCTCTGGTTCAAGAATGATACCATGAAAATTCGTGCATTCACATTCCCCCGGTATATTCGAGCATCCGTTTCCCCCCATATAGATGGTACAAATTAAGGACTAAGGATGATAAGGAGGGTAAGCCACATTTTGCAATTTCAGAGATCTTCCGAAAGTCGGAGAATTAGATTGCATTCTCTAAAGAAGTCATTTGGGATAACAAGGAATTTCTTTAATTTACAAGATCCCCTCTTGGGCCTTTAGGATTCATGTACAGAATTTTCACAGTATTGACTAATGTGCTCAGAACTCATGACGCAATTGCACAAGTAGCAACGTTAAGCAGAGTCATTTATTAATTAGCCTAAATGACTTGAAAAATGAAACTATGGGTGCTGCACAGAGGCATATCCTGCCTTTCCGTACCGGAAGTCGGTAGTGATGATTGCCAATGGGTTCGAGTGAATCTTATGGTCATGGGAATACAGCATATTTTCCCTATGCCACAAGCTACAGGTACTAGTGTACAAGCATTGCAAAACGCCATGGCATAATCAAGAATCATCGCAAAGCCTACAATGACTTTTACCCCTAAAGGGTTAATTCATGCATGCCTTGGTTCCAACGTTTGCTCATTCTCGGACTTCATGGAACCTTTCGAAGGGAACTTTAAAATTCGTATCCCCTTCTGTCTGGGACAATGGCCCGAAGAAAGAAAAGAGCATGGAAGAGCATGGAAAAAGATCATTAGCCAGCATCAACTACAGTCTTTCGCTGCAGTAGATAGGATTTTAGGAGGGAACTTGGACCTCTTCCACCTTCCATTATGAGATCATTGTTTAGGATGTGATGTCTCAATCGCCCCAGGCCACAGGTACCTGAGGAAAACTGAAATTGCTCTTAGGGGCCAACCTTCTGTGGAGATTACAGTAATTGAAGTTCTCAATTTGGTTATTTAGGAAAAACGTTTCCACCCCCATTTTTTTTACAGGTATCATCATAGAATGAAAGTTTGAGACAGACTCCGCAAGCCCGAACGCACAAAATAACGGTATTATATGCGGTATGTCTTTTCAAGAAAGGTGGCCCGCAAAAAAAAGGAAAGCAGGTTGTGACACCTTCCATGTGTATGGTTTTTCAAATAATCTTATAAAGAGAATTCTCAGGAAGTAGCGCTTTCTTCAATCTCCGCAACCCTGTCCCGTAGAGAGGGAGGTATGAATTCAATCTGAGAAACAAGTAATGCATTCAGTGTTGCAATTAAAAGGTTGAGGAGACCCGGGTCTGTGATTTGGTACTTGGTACATCATATCCCGTAGAAAAACACCACTTTTCAAGGCCTGCAGTGGAGATTATCTTCCTAGTTATATCTGAAAAATTGTTCTCCTTTTGGATATAACTCTGTTCACTATGAAGGAGAGTGTGATCCCAACACCATACCTTCTCCTGTGGTACATGACTTCGTCACTCAGGCCGCGCTGGCGCGTTCAAGCGAGATTGCTCGATCAGGGTTGGCCAAAAAAGTAAGCAACTTTAAATTTCGCTGCAAAATTCGTTATTTTCAATCTATTGAGTTGCAAATTTAATCCAACGCTTGCCAAATATGTTATTCAAGAGGTTGTAAAAGTTCATGCGCTTGCGACAACTAATGCTTGACTTATAGCATATTTTGTAAAATTGGTACAAAAGCTAAGCCAATAGGGATGCGATTTTCGAAGAGAGAACTCACATTTGAAAATTTTTGTTTAAAATACAGCTATTGTGGATGGATCATCATGAAAACTTACCAGGACGTTGTTGGATGTGTATTTTACATCATCTGAAAAGGTGATGCATGTGAATGACGTTTCATGTGTCTTTGACTACCCACTCTTGGGTTACAGCAGATTGGATTAAAATGCACAAGATTCTTAGTGAACAGGCATACGACTGCTGCTGCGAGATACAAATCCACATTTTCTTCTCAATATCCTTGCCTATTTGCATGTGTAACAACCTGAATTATCCTTTTTTTTCCCTTTCGATCAGCCAGCGATCGATCAGTAGTCAGCAGTACATTGGTAGGCGTTCTAAGACATCCCATTAGGATTATAATTTGCAAAAATTTGCTAGGAAAGTTATTCGCAGCTCTGTCACGTGAAAATGACTTGTGCATCTGGTGGGAGTTCAATCTGCACTGCAGTTGTGGTTAGGATCTTAGAAAGAACGAGCACAGCATCCATCCCTAAAAATGTGGTGAGACCAGCATGGAAAGATGGCCACATACAAAACTTTCAGCACACCCTGGATCATTTCCCCCTTCCCATGGTTATTTTTTTTTTGGAAGGGTATGTAAATTTAAGAATAGTTCGCTTCATAAAATTACTGGATTTGCATGAAGTGAAACGGCATTTTTCAACGAAAACAGCAAGTCAATATGAGAATACGGTAATACTAATATTTCCCTAATAATGAAACGTTTGAAGCCTAAACGAGCAAGAACTAGCTCATGCATACTGGAATGACTCATTCATGGAGAAAAAAAAACTTCCATATTCTTTCAAGAATGTTATTTTTTAGAGTTTCTTTCCGAATAGAGAGAGAGTTTTCATTCAAGCTTCCAATAAAACTAAGATTCCATGAGATTTCAATCTCTGAAACAGTATCTTGATCTCCTAGTTCCTGCGAAGAGCAGCAGGACATGATAGACCCTTCTCCTTCCCTCCTCAATCATAGCTTTTGCCATTATCCACTGTGCCATTATCATGCTAGCATGACCGGAGGTCCAACAAGAGCCTCCCGTATTTGCCATCTTGAATCAACTGCGATCCTTGTCATTATCCCATGCTACTTGTGTGGGTTTTTTTGTCTTGCCAGGATGTACGCTTTAATTTGCAACATCATTTGATAATTTTTCTAGCTACCAGTTGGCTTCTATGAACGCGCTGAAATAATTGAGATATGCAGATCTGAAAATTCTTGAACTCGACGTATCGCATTTAGCTCTATTGTCTCTTTGCGGAAGGTGACGACTTGGTAACATTTTCATAAAGTTAACAATTTGTTTCTTCAGTTCTTGTGAGTTTTTTTTGTAATCGCTTGCTGTCACCCCTGAATAAATTTTCGACCTCCTAATAGAGACTAATCGACTTCCGTAACATCCCATTGAAATGAGACACCGGCAAAACGCCGGCTCTGCCGGCGTTTTGCACGCTCATATTTCGAATCGATATCATTTGGACCGTCCCATAACTCCCTTCCCCCATTTCTCCAGCGAAAAGAATAAAATTATATACCAACTTTAAGGGAATTCCGTCCATAATATTCAAACGAGACGCACCGGACTCATTTCCAAGGAGTTCCATCCAGTAACAATCTAAAGAGATCCCATTTTCCTTCATGAAACGGTCACGCTTTGGATTAATGATAGGTGGTGTGTTGTGTCATTGTTGTGTCGATTTTCCTCGAATTCCGACCAAGAGCATTGAAGTGAGACATCGTTCAAATTTCAAAGGCCGGGTATTAGATCATCCTTTCTATCCCCCTATATACGAGATGCGGATCGGCTTAATATGATCGACCCGACCCAAGGATGGGCCAGCAGCTCGGTTGGCAATCCGATTTCCGGTCAGATGCAAGGGAGTAATCCATGCATACCTCGAGTTCTAAAACTTAGAGGTCTGTGCGGGCTGCGGGCATGCTCGATAGGCCCAAAAGGCACGCCGGCTCGGGCGCGTAAAGAACGAGTTTTAGGTCGGGCTCGGGCAATACTTCGAATCGGGCCGTTCGAGTTGGGTTCGAAAAAATTGGACCAAGGAGGCTCTGGTGGACGTACAGACACACGAATATACAAATCAAGAATCCATTTTACAGGGTGTCTCATAAGTCACTATACCATTTTAAAAAATCACAACTACTAAACAGTTAGCACAAAAAGGAAGTAGCATTAACTGAGTGATAACATGTCATTTGGAATTACTTTTCTCAAAAATGGAAGCAATTTTGGGTTTTGAAACTCCCTCAGAATGCCCTCCGATCATCCATCAATACATTTGATATGAGGCATGGCACCAAAAAATTCGCCTCTTTGAGCTCTGATGGGACTCTCAAAGACCAGGTGAAAACTTGTATTCATTCCTCCAGCATCAGTTGCGAAGCCTTTTCTTATGAAAGCAAAAGTTAATATGAAAACAATTAAATTTTCAGTTTTTCAAGTATGTCTAAATTTAGGAGAAAAAAAACATAATAGAAGAATTTTTGCAAAAGAGGATTGGAAAATGTGTAAAATGAATCCTCCTAAATAGTTACGTATTTCTAATATGCATTGGAACAATATCGATTTGAGTCTGTTGTCAAGTCATTATCGTGAAAAAAAACCTGTAAAGAATGTTCTTTCCATTAATGCTTTTCACAGTTCGGAAAATATTGCATCTTGAAATGGTATACTGACTAATGGGACACCCTGTATGCATGAACAGAGAGGAGAAGGCTCTCTAAAAGGATATATTTCCAAGCCCCGGATTAGCGAACGAAGGGGAAGAGGGGGGTCAGTCTGACGCCTTCCCACGGATACGAGCAGGGACCCAAAAACCCTTCAGCTAGCCTCAACACCTACGTGAAATGCGGGTGAAGCAAGGGAAGGGGCATTGAGGGGAAACGAGCGTGAGGGTGTCGTCTGCCACGGCGGAATCGCGAAACGTTTCAAGTAAAACTCCTTCCCATTCAGTGTTACATGTGAATATACAAATAATGCATGTGCCAAATAACTTCTCAGACATTCCCGTTTTGAATGCGAACCGCAATTTTGAAGGAATCACAGAGGGTCAAGGCAGATGAGGTGATAGTTAACCGCAATCCCCAGACATTCATGATCTGAGTCAGTTTAAAACCGTAAGGATAAAAAAAGAACTCTCACAGAGCTGTGAAACTTGGGGAAACCACTCACAAAAACTGTTTCTACAATTTCGTTATCAAGTGTCCCTTTCGCAACCTCGCTGGTTCGCAATAAAAACGCGCCAGAAGCAGAAAACGGGAAGTTTTCGAGCAGTTTTTCGTACTTTCCTGAGTAATGCAAAGGGATAATTTAATGAAAATTCCCACAAATATAGAGCAGGAGGAAAAGCATGAACTCACTCATGCTTTTTTCAGATTCATTGATTTTTCCGCAAGTTATGGAGGTATAAAGGTTTCGAGGGAATTGCTTTTCGCGTTACCACGCCCGTAATAACAAACTGATTAAATCAATCTTACATTCTTCTGAAAGCTCTATTTAAGACTAAGAGAATGGTGCAGGTTTCAGCCATTTAGGTGAAGCGGTTGAGGAGATACTGACTTTCGAAGAGGAGTGGGTCTGCCGTGACCTTTGACCCTACTTTCTGGCCATGCAGTTCACGTGAGGACCTGAGTGAGGGGCTCCAGAGGTCTTCCTTGAGGTACTCTGCAACATTTACAGAACAGATTTTCCATCCAGGAGGGTAGATTTTTCGGAGTCCCTAGTACCTTAAAATGTAACTTAGCATGAACCCCCCAAAATTTAAATCTCAAGGAAATACTATGGAAAGATCAATGATTCCGCAACTGATATGCAACATTTTGGAGAAGTTGTTTTGTAATCCATCAAAACCTTTTCGAATCACAAGATCCTTTCAACATATGCAGCATTCTGACTCAAGTAATTGAAGATGTGGTTGCATGTGCGACTGGGATTTTGTTGCAAAGCATCATGCATGATGACCTCTGACCTAAGCTGGAATTCTTAACTTTGTAGCCCTGCCCAAAAAGTTCAGATGATATTGAACGCTAAAGTATCCCTATATCGGAAAAGTCACGCCGTTAATGAAACGGCTACCACAACTCTTACTTGTGCTAGAAAAGAGTTCGACAAGCGAATATGTCTCTTGAGGAGAGTAGACCAATGTCTTGAATTAATTTCCATGGTTCAGCCACTTGTCAAATGAACAAATCTAGAGAAAATTATTTGAATACTGCATGATACTCATTCCTAAGTGATTGAAAATTATTGAACCATTGTCTTCCTAATAATACTGCACCAGAAGTCAAGTACGTCTAACGACATTGAATTCCCCCCTCAACCCCTCTCAAACCATCCATACCTCGATCCATCCGATCCCTCCGATCAATCCGATACATCCGATCCATCCCATCCATACGATCCATCCAATCCATCCGAAACATTCTATATCTCCGATTCGTCAGATACCTGATACCTCAGATCCCTCGGATCCCTTGGATCCCTCAGATCCATCTGATGCACAAGAGGCAGAATGTTGACTGGTTTTGAGGAATCATCCCAAACAAAAAGTAACCCTAGTTGCTGGGTAGGCATGTCTTGAGGTATGAAAGTCCCTGGAAAATGAAATATGATTTGCAAGATTATATTGTAAAATATGCATATGCACCTGTTATGAGCAAGAAGTTAAATTTTGCATAGAAGCAAGTGGAAGAAAGGGCTTGAGTGGGCCCAGTGAGGGGAAGTAGCAATCGGAGGAATGAATAGAAGAAATAGCAATGCTCCAGTTAAAGATATTTACAAAATATCAAAACTTTAATTGGAAATGTTTTCTCCACTACTTTATTCTAGGATTTCTTTCAAAGACCTTTGCTTCTGCATATTGAATCTCATTTGTAAGATGTTTCAAATATGGTATGACTGGGAAGAGGAGGTACATGTAATACAAGTTATAAGAAAATACTGAATTGTTGTACTTACAGGAATTGCTTTTGGGTAAATCTGATAGAGACAGAAGAATAATGGGTCTCATTAGAAGATTTGCTGCTGCCTGAAGAAGAGGTAGAGGGTTGTCTTGACCATCTTTCCATTTCTCCAGGTTCTTCTGTGTTCGCATTTCACAAAAAATGAATAAATTAATCACTATCCAAGATAATGGAGCGCCAAAGGCGCGACCATAGCGAGTTTGTTTGCCTGAAGGACAAACAAACCCGTTATTACCATATATTTCCCCTTTTGTATTAATTCTGTTCCTTCCCTTCCCACGAAATGAATGAATAAGAGAACGTTAGGTTTGGTTACATCAGGGGTTTGCAACATATGACATGCAAGGTCCTTGCTTGCAGCTCACTTTAATTGGCGACGTCGTAAGTGACTCCTGCCCTGTTGGTTATAGCCATGGTCAGCCAGACTGCGGTCCACGTTATGTGAGTAAAATTCACAAACAGGGCTCATATTTTTATGAGTTGTGGGCCCTTGGCTTAGATTATGTCAGTCCCAAGTGACAAACTTCTTACAAAACTGATGTGGCTCATAAACGAAGAGTGATTCCTCATGGCAAGCACTGGTGCAAATGCTCCCAAGTTCTCCGTTTTCTACTTGTGTCATAACTATGCCTTGTAACACATGCAGTCGAAACTTAAAAATGATCCACCTGAACTTTGCAGCTCTGCCTGTGTCAAATCTGAAGCCCGTTAAATATTCCTTTCAGGATATCTCACCCGAAATGTCATGCAATAATTTTTATCGAATTTTTCTCCAATAAAAATATACTCCTCCCCAATGTTATCATTGGGGGAAAAGAAGAGGAAAGGGACGGAAAAAGACCTTAAGGAGAGGAACATGGAGTAGAGAGCCAGTGAGGGCAAGAGACAATGCTTCCAATACTCCTGATCCCATCCTATTATGTCCCAAATCCAGGGGCGCTGGGGGGAATTCCTTTTCTTTCCACTCCACACCTTTCTCTCTTATGATTTTAAGGATTTCTTTATTCTTCTTTCCTTCGACCTCAGGAACCTCGCCTACAAAGCCTAGAAGTAGCGAAGAAGATGGATCAATGAATGTGGAACATGAAACCACATTTGCCAATAGTACAATTGTCGATTGCAAACGATGTGGAATCCTTGAGCATTGAATGAATGAGTCAATGAAAGTGAAAATATTCCATAAGAGAAATGTAGCAAGAAACTTCTGCTTCCTCTGTCGATGAATTATTCAAAATTTAGTGAACTAAGTCCTTAAATCATTAGTCATGCAGAATGTATAACAATGTGAATTTTGTTAGATTTTTCATATGGAATGGAAAACATCTATTAGCAGCAAATGTTGAATGAAAATGGTGAAATTGTCAAAATGTTATAATACCGGAGGGAAAACGTGAATTAATGTTGAATCTTCGAGATCATGAAATCCTCTTGGGTCTATTAAGTTCATTGGATCTTGATACATGGTGTTTCAAAAAAGGCTCATAGGGAGACTCCATTTCAAATTAGGCAAGTCCATAGTTTTTGTCAGGTTATGGTCTTTGAAGTCTTAAAAATATATATTCTTGGTTCTATCATCCAAGCATTGAAATATGATATCTTATCATTGTGTCTAGAATATTTCCGGAAGGAAAAATCATGAGTGGTGGCCTGCGAAAGGCCGATATGCTAATTCCCTGCTTTACCCCAATTTCAAAAGCAGTCACCAGGTCAAGAACAACGCCTCTATCGAGATACAGCGCCATCAGGCGAAACTCTCTCCATCTCATGAACTGCTCTGTCAAATATCAGCCAGATCCAACTGGTCATTGAGAGTTAAAGTCGAAAAGTGTGGACTGGAATTGTTAACCTGTTTATGCAGTAAATTCCCCTCTTGTTAAGACATAAACTTCATTCTGCTGTCATTTTTCATATGATTTTATTTAAATTGATTATAGGCTGTATTGCCAATGCCAATCGAAGTTGGAAATTTAGGAACATTGATAAATCATTGCTTCGAATTTCCATGATTTGTGGACGGGCGCGTTGTCATGGAGAAGGACCCCCTTGACAACTTTCCTCTGCGTTTTTCCTCGATGGCATCATCTAAATTTTTCATGGTGGTAGCATAGGAATCGTCAGTGATTGTACACTTGTCTGGCACAAAATCAAGCAGCAGTAGTCCCTCGCTGTCCCAAAACATAGTGGCCGTAATCTTTCCTGCAGATTTCTGAACACAAAATTTGCGAGGCGTTGGCAATCCCTTGTGCTTCCACTGCATGGACTCCTGCTTGGTTTTGGGATCTCAGTGATGAACCCAAGTTTCATCACCANTTTCTCCACTACTTTATCCTAGGATTTCTTTCAAAGACCTTTGCTTCTGCATATTGAGTCTCATTTGTAAGATGTTTCAAATATGGTATGACCGGGAAGAGGAGGTACATGTAATACAAGTTATAAGAAAAATACTGAATTGTTGTACTTACATGAATTGCCTTTGGGTAAATCTGATAGAGACAGAAGAATAATGGGTCTCTTTACAAGATTTGCTGCTGCCTGAAGTAGAGGTAGACATTTGTCTTGACTCTCTTCCCCACTTAAACTGCTTGCTCCAAAATTTAACTTGGTAATAAGAAGGCAAAGACACATCAAAACGTTAGACATACGTTCATGGATCTCCTTAGGTGCTTTCCCTTCTTTGGTGAGGAATTTGATCACTGAATGATGTTCAACTTTCGTCAAATCCATTGCACAGACTCGGGAAAAGAAATATAATGCGCTACCTCTTTGAAAGGACTTGAGCCACTGTGCTGCTCTAGTGGCGGGGCACTCACAAGACCTGTCGAGACATGTCACAGCAGGCACATGCCTATTGCTCATCCCTTTCATATTCACGTAGATAACTTATTGAGTGGCCCTCGTATACATAGCATTGTTACAGTACAGGAATCAGAGAAGACGTACACCTCATCGCATTTTAATACCAATATTAGAGAAAGATTCATGGCCTTCAGACCAAATGAATCTCACAGTACCTAAAAGAACCCCTTCTAAAGACTAGACGATTGCATTCTACATAAGATTAATAGAACGACACAGGGTCTGTGAACTCGATCCATTATTCCATTGTACCAATAATATGATTAGGAAAAGGGCAGATTTTGTGGACTCTCCATAAATTTGATACTTCTCCAATGATCCAGGAACTGTATTGTGCATTAGCACACAGTGCCCTTGTGTGCATTAGCACACAAGGGCAAAGAGACTCGCTATGGTCGCGCCTTTGGCGCTCCATTATCTTGGATAGTGATTAATTCATTCATTTTTTGTGAAATGCGAACACAGAACCTGGAGAAATGGGAAGATGGTCAAGACAAATGTCTACCTCTACTTCAGGCAGCAGCAAATCTTGTAAAGAGACCCATTATTCTTCTGTCTCTATCAGATTTACCCAAAGGCAATTCATGTAAGTACAACAATTCAGTATTTTTCTTATAACTTGTATTACATGTACCTCCTCTTCCCGGTCATACCATATTTGAAACATCTTACAAATGAGACTCAATATGCAGAAGCAAAGGTCTTTGAAAGAAATCCTAGGATAAAGTAGTGGAGAAAACATTTCCAATTAAAGTTTTGATATTTTGTAAATATCTTTAACTGGAGCATTGCTATTTCTTCTATTCATTCCTCCGATTGCTACTTCCCCTCACTGGGCCCACTCAAGCCCTTTCTTCCACTTGCTTCTATGCAAAATTTAACTTCTTGCTCATAACAGGTGCATATGCATATTTTACAATATTTTATTCCACTGATCTTGCAAATCATATTTCATTTTCCAGGGACTTTCATACCTCAAGACATGCCTACCCAGCAACTAGGGTTACTTTTTGTTTGGGATGATTCCTCAAAACCAGTCAACATTCTGCCTCTTGTGCATCGGATGGATCTGAGGGATCCAAGGGATCTGTGGGATCTCAGGTATCCGAGGTATCCGAGGGATCCGAGGGATCCAAGGGATCCGAGGGATCGGAGGGGTCAGAGGGAACGGATGTATCGGCTGTATCGGAAGGATTGGTTGTATCGGATGGATCGGATGTATCGGATGTATCGAATGGATTGGAAGAATTGGATGGATTGGATGGATTGGATGGATTGGATGGATCGGATGGATCGGATGGATCGGATGGATCTGATGGAAAGGATGTATCGCATGTATCGGATGGATCGGAGGGATCGGATGGATCGAGGTATGGATGGGTTGAGGGGGGTTGAGGGGGGTTGACTGGTCCTGACGAGATGTGAGATAGCCTATACAAGGAGTAGCCTTTCCAAACAGAATTCACAGTGCTCCGGTAAACAGAGGAGGAATAGGTGACTGTATGCTCGTCACCCACCGTGGATGGCTGGACAAGATTTCTATTTCTTATTTAATGTTTCTGCATCTTGTTTTTCGTGAGTAAATTCTCCCTTTCCTTTTTGTTTTGCTCTTTTATCCCCTTACTTCTTTCCTTAAGGACCCTCTTCTCCAAACAGGTTTCGTTTGACATCACATTACACCATTTCACTTTTTTCATACGATATTTATCCTTTCATTCCATCTTAAATGAAAGAATCTGCCACGATTTCCAATACACTTCCATGAAGGTTGGGTTCTTGAATTGCCTATGGAAATCAGGATGCTAAAGTGTCAGGGTTGTTTCATTCCTTTGATAATTTGAAAGGGTCTGTGCTTGTCATCATTTTTTAACTTTAGTTTACACCTCCTTCAACCCCTCGCCCTTCCCATTTTTTTTTTTTTTGCCAGGTATTTCTGTTACATCAGTCTCATTTTCATAGAGTCTGCACCATGGATATTTGCGAAGAACCTGCCTAAAGCATATGCAAACAAGCAGATCTCTTCCGTGAGCAAAATCACTTTTCAAGGCAGGGTAAACCTTGCATGGGACTGTGACACTGCACCCTTGCTTTGGGCCCTAGATCGGAACATTGCAGGATTATCTCCGCTCAATCCAGGTAAGCAAGAAAAGAACTTTTTTCACCCTTTTATGTAATCTGCCCTTCCCATCAGGTCCATGGGAGAATGCCCTTTTTTCATGGCATCTAAATCTGTCACCCTTTTCTTACATTTGATAACCCTGGCTTCACATTCCAATGCGAATGAGGAAGTCTCAGCATGTGTCTATCATGAGTTTATCAGAATTACTGTCTAGGCAAATATGCATGTTTCCGTTTTCAAATTTGAGGACAGGACAAACCCATCGCGTTTTCGACTTTGACTGCTGGGTAGACCGAGCGACAATTGTGCGTTCGGATTTTTGCTTGGCAGCTCTACTGGCCGAACGCTTCGAAATATGAACTTGGGGTTAAATCATGTAGCTTCCTTATAATTGGAGGATATGACCTTGTGAAATGAAATGCAAAGTTGATCAAGCTGCTTTGGGGATTTTCTACAGCGAATCGAAGTTTTTCCTCCCATCTCCCCGTCTTCAGGATGGATGAGTAGACTAGAGTTCGCACCGGACTCGTCAGGGGATGGTGGAGTCGCTCTCAGCAGGGCCTCCCTTCTGCTGCCTTGAATTGAGTAATATCAAGCATACCTGATAAAATACTGGCTATTTGTGAATATGTCGCAACTTGCTTTCACACAGTCTCCGCAAAGAGAACACCTCATTGTAGTTTCCTCGAGTGGTTTCCATCGCTCAAAATGCAGAATTACAGTATGACGTTCACATTCCTCGCAACATAAAACCCTGACTCCACAGATAGGTTTAAATCGCCGGGATAGGGTCTTCCATTCCTGGCATGCAATTAAAACATTTCTGAAATACACTGAAAACATTCTGTTCTTTTTAGTCTTTGGTTAGCAGTATGAAATGGTGAGGTAGCTGCAAAGGCGATAATTGAATTGAGAATGTTCACAATGGTTTTCTTTTATTTGGAATCAAATTTGGAATGTCCAGCGTGACACCTTGTGGATTACAGTTTGTTTAATATCTATACTTATCCCAAATATTACTTATGGGGGAAATGTTATTGGCAGAATCATTCTTTGTTGCAGTTGCTTTACACTGCATATATTAAACAAAGCGTTGACAGAAACGGTAAGCAGATTGCATACCTGCTTGGAGAAAGTTGGTCGACGTTTAGAAGCACACGAATAAACATTCCCCTTCCCCAATAAAAAATATTAGTGATGTCTCTATGAATGAGAATCCCTGTATTTCCGCCAAGGCTCCCTTGGAGCAGCTCACTGAGAGCTGTTCCTCAATAAATAAACCGGCCTCATGTAGGACACTCATCTTTTGCTGTGTCTACCAAACAATTAGAGTTATATGTTCATGATTTGATAAGCAAGAGAAGAATATAATTGCAGAGAAGAGCAGTTCATTCTTATGTTCCGTAATGACATCTACCACCTCATTGTTTACACTCCATGGAAAGATACAGAGAGAAAAAGAAAATCCTTTATGCAGTGCACCATCTCCAGTCATCCTTATTCATGTTGGAAGACATGGTTGAGCAGGTGAATAAGAAATAAGGATGAAAATAATAATTTTCTGACCAATAAAAATAATGTAACGGCCCAGCCAGCACGACACGGTGAGTGGCCTAGCAGGACTGCAGGTATGCGAGGGAAGAGCTCTCTATGAGACGCCCAGGGAGACCGCAGTGTATTCATGACCCCCTAGGTGTCACGCCTGACCTCTGACCCTTGACCCCAATCGAGATGTCTCTCTTAGTAACCCTCTTTATGTATTTTGTTCTGAACCACCTCCCTCTTCATTTCCGTCTGGCACTGACAGACTAGAGGCAGAGTTATGCTTATATTTTAATCCAGTAATTCAGCGTCCAAGCGCCAAGAAAGGATGGTCTGTACCGCAAGATCGCACGCGCCTGAGGAGTGAGGATTCCCATTCCCCCCTTTTTTGGCGATTAAGAGAAGAGAGCTGATTACAGTCCACTTATCTGTCCCTTCCGCTTAGCACCCACGGGCGAAGAGCCTCTACTCCTTAACACTACGGGATTAGTCATTCCTGACGTCCTGAACCTTCTCGTCCCTCGGGAGTAAACATTCCCGATTCCGTGACACCTCTTGCCCCTTGCGATTAGACATTCCCGATTCCCTGACCCCTTTCGTCCCATGGTGTGGATATACCGATCGTCATCTTCCAGGATCATTGATTGGCTGATTATTATTGTTTGTGTACTAGCTTAAATGCTCAACGACGTGGTCTTATCCCTTTTATCCCCTTGGTGCGATCTTGGCCGCTGTGCCTTGTGTTTTTAATAAACCCTGATTTGTATCAGCCCTGACCTACAGTGTGGTGATTCCCACCACCAGTAGAGGAGCACGCACGGAACCGTAACAATAATATGGAGTGTATGTGTGGCATGCTGGGGAGTTCTTCCCTACCCATTCGACCATCCCAATCTTTATCTCCTTTCATTGCAGAGGACCTGGTGAATCGCTGCCTCTGAAACTGAGACAATAATTTATTTCATGCAAAATACATTCTCTGAAGACCCCGTTATGTGCACGTGAGTTATGTTGCCAACCATTATATCCCAAAATCTTGACAATAATTAATATATACATGTATATTGTTATTTTCGTCTTCCAGATTTCCAAGTCCACACTTGCGAGATTTTGCTGTTGCGTATCATCATGCAATCTCCTCATTCCATATATTACCAACATTAATTACCATTAGGCCTGATTATTAACACCCATAATGTTTGCCAAAAAGTTTTTTCATGGAACATTATGTGCATTAGATGAAATCAAATGAGCATTCAAAGTTGACAGATAAAATCGGAGGAATTGAACATTGCATTGAATGATTATCGCAACTCAAGTAGCCATGGGTGATCCAGAACACATCCATGAACCGTCCAATTTTCTAGAGATGGATACAATTCCAGGAAAGCAGTCAACCTTGGGAAATTCAAAGGAAGTCATAGATGGACATCTTTTCCTAGCGCCTGTTTCATCTGGGCAGAATATACCTCCATCTTACCCTCAATCATTTCAAATTTATATAATGACAGCTTCAAGAGAAGGCGACATGAACATCTGATCACGTGATTTCTGGAGCTCTTTTTTTTCCTCGTTTCTTCTAAGATCTTAACGTAGTACCTTCAATGATTACATCCATTGTGGAGCATTATGATTGGATCAGTTCATGATATCTTTTACAGTACTAGACATTTGAAAGAATGGATGGGTCAGGTCATTTTGGAATTTGTCATCCAACAATGGAACTTCGCAGGGCAACTTCCTACAGTCTATCATTGGATATTCTTGGAAGGACGGGAATTCCCATTGTATCCTTCCATTTTGCCTGATATCTAGTAGTCCATTTAATAAAAATGATGTTCCGAAATATAAGCGAGGTCCCGCTGAGCTCGCTTCTATACACGTCTCGATTCCTCACATTGTACTGGATGATTCTGCAGATACTTTCATACCGTACTCAATATTTTCTCTTGTACAAGCAGAAGGAAGAAAGTTATTTTAATAAATTTTGAGAGACGTTACCTGATTCAAGCAGACTCCAGGCTATTCTTGCACCTTGCATGGTGAAAGGTCACCCTTATATGGTCTAAGGGCAATCCTCTGCTTTCAATTCGACCCGCCTGTGAGGATGAGTGCAGTCTATTAGTCAGTAAGGAGAGCAGGGAGAAGTTTCTCAGGAACTATTCCTCCCATCCTAACTTCTCTCCTTCAAATCCTTCTAAGGACCTGATAGAAATAGTTCTTTGAGTTCTTAAGTGATCTGCGAGAACGGATGAACATGTTAATAATCAATAGGCGCAGAGGCTCGCATTACCTTTCTTCAACCACTTCCCGTAGCAAAATTCAACCTCCTTTTGTTCTTCTTTGAAAGCATCAACAGGAACGAAATTTTGAATGCTTCTTTCTCCCTCTTAACACAGAATAGCTCCAGCAAATTTTAAGTTCCATCTTTCCTGGGTTACGGAGATCGCTGAATCTCGTTTTGGGAAGATTTGAATTTCATTCCTTTCCCTCCATCTCCTCTCCTGGATAGTCTTCACGAGAAATTTACCCAGGGAACGCGTCAAATGTTCGCATTTGGATTTTCAGCTACGCGTCTCGAGTACACTTCGGAGTGTACTCGTTCTTTTCCGGCGAAGCACCAATGGAATAAATAAATGCTCATTCCAACTTAGAAACTGCACCCTTAAGGGCTGCTAGAAAAACGGAGACAGGAAGAAAAATATACTCCTTACTTTTTTGTCATATTAGCAGCGCGAATGATCAGCGTTTCCATACAGCTGCACTCACGTCACAGCACTCATCTACTGGCAACAAAGCTTGTAGTTCAGTTGAGGAGAAAGCCATTGCATTAATAAATAAATATCATTGGAAGTAAAATTTTTATTTCTGGCTGACACAGTTTTTCATGTGCAAAACTGGCTAGATGAAAGTCTCATGAACAGCTAACGTGAATGCGACCAGTGAAAATAAGACTGCATGTAGTACTCTACATGGGGATAGGATTTCAAAGAGCGAAAAGGTAGAAGGGAAAAAGGGAAGCATGTCCCTATTCCAGTCAGACGTCCAGACGGCGAGACGGGCGAGAAAGCGAGTGCCAGACACGTCCTGGGACGAGAGTCTGGAGGGAAGGGGAGGGGATGAAATGGGGAATAAGGAGAGAGAATGTGCGAGAGGATGTGCGTGAATCCCGTCGTCTGCTCATGATGTTTTAGCCGGAAAAAAAAAACTTCTACGTGGATAAGTCCTACCATTCAATTGCCCGTAATCCTAGAAAGACGATTGAAGTACCACCTAAATGGTGGATTATTCTTCCACATGATGCGCGGAAGCTGGGGTATTATGCGAGGGAGGAGGCATGCAGTGGAAAACGTGACTGATTCCTGCAGGATTCTCCGACTTGACACCAGTCAAATCACTATATCAATAAATCTGAAAATTATTAATGTTTTGGCATATAATTGGGCAGAGCCCTTCATGACAGTCGTCTCTAAATATCGTTGCACAAAAATCGTAGAATCTTTTATTCTTTCCCGAGTAATCCGGGTCCAAATGATTGTCGAGCGTATTTTCAAATGGCCCGCGAAAACAATCTAAAAGATTCGAACGCCACTTTGCATGAAGATGCATCTGGTCATGAGGCAAAATCGAATGCATGGATTTCTCTATGCGTTTCTTACGACGGATTTGGGAGGGGCAAACGTGAGGCTCTAAGAGACGAGATTTTAGCAAAATTCGTTCCCCATCCTGAACCCGTGGTAGCCTCATAAAAAAATTTACACCTTTGTTTAGAAAGAAATCTAGGGAAGAGAATGAGCCTAATTCCAAAGTTCTGCGTGGAACGATGCTGGAGATAAAAGCCTTTGAAGAGACCCATCGAAATCGTGCCCTTTGACCCTACTTCCTGTCTACACCTTTGACCTTAGAGTCTCAAAAAGTGGTTCTTGGGCCCTCCTTCGAGGTCCCTAACAATAATTATGAAGCGGAATTTTGATCCAGGGGGGTCAATTTTTATCTTTCACTGAACTCGTCCCCGCCTCGCCTTCCGCTCGCCCGGCGTAGGACATTACGCCTGCGTCATAGGTCGCAGCTGTTTCTACCTTGCTGTCACACACTCGCTCTCGGGCGTACTTCTCTCTCCTGGAATCGCGCCCGCATCCGCCGTCGCGCCTGCCGCTGCCGTCGTTCCCGTCGTCCTCGCCGCTCCCGCACCCATCGTTTTCACTGGGAGTGCTTCAGTCGAACGCGACACCGTCCTGCAAGTCATTCTGCAGCAGCTGCAGGGGTTATTCCTTGCCCTGCAGGCGTATGATATCTCTCTTCCCTTTTCTTTCACCCCCTCTGCCCCATGCCCGACCCACCCCACCACTCATGTTAATCAATGACGCAACAAACCTCTCAGTTTTTCATTTAAATTGCCTGGCCTTCCAAGGCAACCGCCGAAATTCTCTTTGGAACAGGTAAAGCCTAGCATCACTTGCCTGTGTGAACTAAAACGTAAAGAAGCCCCTCTAATTATGAGTTACTATAGTTGCATACATTTTTGCAACTTGGTTTTCATAAAATAAGCGATAACTTTTCCTATCGCGCGCATTCTGCTTGATTTTTTCACGCAATTCTTCCACCTTCTCCTTCTAATTGAGTAAGGAAGAGCAAAAATGATTTCAGAATGTTCACCATTTCCAAAATAATATATATACTCCATTGTAATTCTATTCTGTTGGGAGTCTGATAACCTTGTAGACCAGCCCATACATTGGATATCTTTGATCTCCTGGAATTCCTTGACCATTATGTCATCGTGTGTGTGCTCATTACAATGAGTGAGAATTTGCCATCAACAAGACTTGCAAAAGTGTTGCACGTCCGGCTGCACTATCTCATCCCCAGTATACCACCATTCAGAAACTTACGGAGAATCATGTGGACATTAATGCTGATACCTTCCCGTGCCAGAAGTTCACCACCGCTGGAGGACCTGTTGCTATCACCAAAGTTGGATGATGAGAATTGCGCGGATCTTGCCACGTTTTCACAATTCCAAGAATAACTCTGAAGAGTAAACTAAGATCCATTTATGAATAGGGCAGACCTCCACAAGTCCATCACCAACAGTACCATTTCTGCCGACTCATCCCTTGAAATTAGTTTCCATACCAAGAAATAATAGCAATTTCAATGAAATTGCTCACCTTTCAACACTGCTCATAGTAGGGAAAGTGCTCCACCACATCAAATAATACTTCGCCAAAGATGACCAAAATAAGGAAATAAAAATTAAGGTGAATTTTTTCTTCATGTTGCGAACAAAAGGGCAAAGCCAAAAAATTGCTTAATCGGTGCACATGAAAGAGTACAACTTAACGTAAAGAGGGATTTGTCTTTTTCTCTCGTCCCATAGGGGTATTTCGGGGTCTAAATTGCCTAATTTCACTTTTTCAAACTCAACTGTGAGCGGATCCAGAGATGGAAACTTTCCTGTCCATGGAATTTTTTCCGTTTTCCGCCGAAGTATGAGGCAATATCTCGCTAAGCACACATAATTGACGGAGAAATTTGAAATACAATATGACAGACCTGCTCTACCTATAGAGGCACGCCTGCAAGCCAAATCTAGTTAAAATAGAATATAGGGTATTTTTGCTAACTGGCGTGATAATTTTGAGTTTCGATTTGGAGGCTAAGATTTATTTCTTGAGATATTACAATATAATATAGTGCTATCGGGAGGGGCATGAAGGGACCTTTCAGATGAATGAGGATTGAACTACGTATTTGCACGCCCCTGAACTCAATCGCTTCTATAACATGTTTCACTTCGACTAGAAGCTCCCTTTTTCATTGTCGTGGCTCTAATGTTTAGAGGAGAAATTGAGTAATTAGAGAACCCCACGTGTTGAAGGATTTTACAATTCTGAAAGTACATTATTTTTTTGCATTCTACTTCTTTTGCGCGACCCCCCCCCCCCCCCCGTCATGGGCGGTGCCATATTTAAAGCGCGCCATCTAGTGTTAGTACACCCAGAGAAATAAGTCTAAAGAGGGAATGCCTCCGAGAAGTCAGTAATCCATTGTGCGCGCAATTATGTTAACTCGGGAATGTCCGGATTAAATATCTCCATATTATCCATTATAAATATCTCCATATTCCACCACATCGGCCAACCACCTCTGCTTTCTCAACTCAACTTATGAACAGCATAAAAATGTCTCACACATTAAAAGAAAAAATCCAGACCTCGATAGGGAGGTTGAAGTAGTCTTGAATCTGGCACAATTTCGGCACGATATCCGACAACACTGGGGGATGGTACAGGAGCAACCACTCCAAACCCAATTGAACGGCAGCTAATTTCACTTTTAATGCCGATATGGTGCATCGCAAACAACAAAAGGACCACTTTTCGTCATCTACGAATCAATATCTTTCTTACGGTTGGTCTCTTTTCTACGAAAACCCCCCAGGAGTTAGAAGAGCAAGATTTAGTGTTCTCCGCAACCTCAGAGATATGGAACTTGAAATTTGCTGAAGCAAATGTGTGTTGAGAGAGGAAGGAACGTGACTGATTTCGTTGCTATTGATTCTCTCGGAGGGAAATACGAGGAGGTTCAATTTTGCCAAAGGAGTGGGTTGAATAAGGTTAATAGACGCTAGCGCATATTCCTTCAAGAAAAAAGTGGCTGTAATCAAATTATTTCTTATTTTTTGGAAGTAAATGTATGGTGGGCCCGGAATGTGATGGACCGTCACATGGCTCCCGCCCACCATGATGACATCATCTTGAAACTGGATGATCTCCACTCTCCCACACTCTTCAAAACTATTCCCAAACTAAGCCATCTTACATTGCTGTGAAAGAGGACATCCGTGTGCTCGGATTCAAATTCCTCGAGCTGAGTTTAAAATTCCCTCTGGTTTAATCCTCTCGCTCGAATGTAGTTGACCACTTTCGTGACTGTGTCCATAACATTGTATAGTTTTACGGTGTTTGTCACTTGAGTTCTTTACTCGAGTAACGGTGCATGGTGAGGGTGATATAGCGGATCGATGCAGAAACTTGGAGTTCCATACTTAAGTGCAGATGTCGTGATGACATTGGAGACAACGATCATGATTGATTTCCTGCTGAGGAGAGGAAAATCAATATGAACCTTCCGAAATACACAATATATTGAAATGATAATTAAATGTCGTAGTGAAAAGCTAGGCTTTCGTGTCATTCATTACCGTTTTCCTTAATATCTCAATAAAACAGAAGAAGTTTTGGGCATCGTTCCTGGGCTCCGAAGTTTCATTCCCCACGCCGAACTCACGTAGGCTGGATTAGGCATATCTAACGTGGATCTGGGATCATCCGTCGAAGTCCGATCCAGGGTTTCTACATCGTTGAGCCGATGGGAAATTGAAAACTTAGAGCCTTTTTTTTCAATAGACTGCAAGGAAGGTCTCTCGTTGACGACTTGGCTATGCATGCGGTTCATAGTTTCCATTACATAGTTTGATTCATATGAAAAAGCCTAAATATTGGAAGGAAAGAAAGATGTCGCTAGTCACCAGGGACATCTGCGCCCTCGCCTCCTTTCTGAATACCCCTCGCATCGATGTCTTAGTCAAGTGAAAAATTGTATAGCTGAAGTGAAAAACACTGTAGAACACTCTTACAGGGGACCTCTTGGTGTATAATGCAGTGAAGAAAAATAGCATTCTGTTCTGTATATGTTTCTTTGACTTGATCTTGAATTCTTTTCAGCAACCCAACATTTTTTCCTGTCAGATTTGGGCTTCCATCGGTGGTCACACTCGCCAGTTTTTTTCCATTCCACTCTTAAGTTCGAGATGCACCGATTTACTGCCTTTTTACTTCAGTTGTCGTATCTTTCATCGACAGCATTGATGCCAACTCTTCAGAGAGCTCGAAATTGTGCGTGATCCCTCGAATGAAGATCTGATTAAGATAAGGACAAGATAAAGATGAACTGGGCCGTGTCTTTGACATCGCAACTCTCATTGGGTGCCAGTGCAAAATATGAGGAATTGCTTACTTTGCTTTTCGGTTCTTCGGAGATATCCTCCCACAATAGTTCCGCCTCGACAAACTGATGCTCTCGAACTGCTTCTTCTCGTCTGGGCACAAAATCACGGTGGAGTCAACCGTACATTCCTTCATAAATTCTTCGGAGAATGGCTTTCTGCTCTTGGCGATTTTGTGCGCAATCATGTAGCTCACTCTCGTAGTCCCATCCCGGGACGCCGATCGTTTTGTGAAAATGCTTTCTTCTTTTCGCTTTCGAGCAGCCATCTCGTCAGCTTTCTTTGCCCTTTCTTCGGCGGAAAAGTTCCTATATTTGCTTCCATGTTTGCTCGCAAAATGACGATTCAAATTGTATTCTTTGAACACTGCCACACTTTCGTTGCAAATTAAGCACGCAGCTTTTCCACTCACGTCGATACAAAAAACATTTAGAAATCCATTCTTTGTTGAATATTCGGCAGTGTTCAATCTCCTCTTCTTTGAAGAGCTCATTTCCGAATTCAAAAGCACTATTCGCGGGTGATATAAATACCACAATTCGCAGATTGTTGCACAAAAAATCCGAGTCGGTTTGCTGTGTAAGGCTTCAGCCCTGTTCTCACGTGTCGCTGTCAAATGCTGCACTTATCACCATCCCAGTCTCGCCCTATACGCTAAATCGTGACGCGTCAGATCACAGGGGTCACATCAAATGCGGCGAGAAGAAGAGTGGTCTTGCCGCTATGCCAAATCCCGCACAAATACCCGAGAGAGACGCTTTTTTTCCTCCTATCTGCCGTATCTGCCCTATTTTCTTGAAGCCTGTCACAGCTCGGCAGGAGACTCAACAAGAGCCGTAAAAAGTTTCACCGGGGCGGACTTTTTTCTGAGAAGTCGCATGCTGAGTGATCTGTATCTTGGGATGATCCACCCCCTCCCTAGCTTTAAGAAAATTGCCACTGAATCCGTCCTCGGGCTGTGGGTGTGGATGACATTTAGAGGAGAGGAAAGAAAGGGGAAGAGGACCTAATTATGAAAAACGAGCTAGCTCAGCACCTGTACGGATTAAAACTGGCCCTTTCTAGGGCTAAACTAACAAAAATTTTCCTTCTGCTAGATATAATGGCTGGCTCGATGAAATCAATTGTATTTTGCCCACCCCTGCTCTAGAGGGATGGCACCACCGATTCAATCGCATTGTAAGCAAGGCCCATCCCAATATATATGAATTTCTAAGATTCTTGCAGAAAGAGGAATGTTTTCAGCGCGAGATGGAAAGAATCTTCTCAATGCATCCTGCACGAAAGCAGAAGGAAAAAGAAGAATCAAGGGAAAAATACATTCATCACATTCTTTCTACCCTACTACGATCGCGAAGTGCGTGATTACTTGCGTGCAGTGACACATAATGTTCAGGCGTGAACAGTTTTCGTAGTTTTTAAGTGACATTCTACTCGGAACGCACCTTCCAAGCAAACCGCAAGTACTATCCCTTAGACTCTGTTACATGCCTTTTCGGTGCTGGTTCACGAACGCGAAATAGAAAGCACCGGAAATGAACCCTCCAAATGCGGGCGAGTCCCAGTTTCAGAAGCATCGTCGGCTTGCAGTGCACATCAACTCAGACGAATGTATGAACGCTGGGAGGAAGCAGAACATTGCACTGTGGAAAGAACATTTCCATACTAATTCCCGTCACCCGTATAATAAATACTAACGAGTTAGTTTGTCCTCCAGGCAAACAAACTCGCTGCGCTGCGAGGAGTGACGGAAAATTCCATTTGTAGCCTTTTATTGTCTTACAATTTTGTGCTTTAGTGATCCCCCCAATCCTCCCCNGAGTGGTTCCAAGGATTCGCCAAGCGTAAACGAATGTTGAGCGTGAGAGACAAATCCTCACCACCCCCCCCCCCCCCCCCCCAAAAAAAAAAAAAAAAAAAAAAAACAAATTAGATTCCTTTGGGGGTCTGTGGCAGTGAATCGGCCGAATATGTTCTTAATAAGGTACCCTGGGAAATCCAAATTTTGAAACGCCACCTAGCCAGTGACCATCCTTGGTCCAAATGAGGAAACCATTCGAAATTTTGTCGGACTGGGATCAGAGGTGTGGTCGCACATAAAGAACAGACACACACGCACAAGCAAGAACTCTGAAATATAAATAGCATAGATTACTGATTTCTATTATCTCCCGATGCGACTGCGATAGAGGGTTAACAAAGCACCTTTTCTCAGAAAAGACCAGGGATGGTTGTCACAAATCGGTTCCCATTCCTTTTTCCGCCCGTTCAAGTCGTATGTTGACTAAGGGCCTAGCCTTAAGCCAAAATTCTCCATTATTCCGTTGTCGTTCAGAAGATAGCGACGCACACGATAAGTCCTCTTGTAACGTACCATTTCCTCGGATCGTGAACAAAACTTTTTTTACAGCTGTTCATATTTCCAACCATTTGACCTGTCGTGCTGTCACACAAACACACATTTTTCGGTCGGCCTTGCTACCGGCGAGGATCATGCAACTTATAGGTTTAACCTTTATTATACGATTTAAAATCTCCGATGTAAGCGCTGGCCGAAGGATTTTCTCTACGAATCACCTAAACACTCCCTAGCCGAGCAGTAGAACTGTTCTAAAAAAGATGTTGATAGTGAAACCATTATTGACGTAGCATTTTTTCTAAAAAGTTGCGGTACGGCATTTGTACTTTCAGGCTATGGAAAAATATAATCTGAGGCACAGCGGTTGTCTTCCGTCCGATCAAGGTTAACATCTGCACCTATGTTACGCGGTTGAACCAGTGAAAATGGCAAACAGCAACGATGTAGTCTATGGGTGGTACGGTGAACTTCCTCTTTGGAATTAATAGGGAATTAGAATTGGCGGGGCGTTATCGGTTCAGACATCCACGAAATGATTTGTTGCCGTACTCTGAAATTCCTTGTGAAATTTTGCTCAATTTCATGAAGGAAGCATCCTGTCTTTTCACCTACGACCAATTTCAAACAAACATCAAATCGACAAGAAGGAAGCTGAACATTCTAAAATGTCGTTATCGAGTCTTTCGACGAGCATTCGTGCACCGAAAAATCATGGCCCACAGCTGGCATCTCTTGGCAATGTTAGGAACTACGGTCTCGCGCTACATGACGCAGAGGTTATTGTGGTGGACCCATAAGCAGGACCCATAAATGGAACCCTCCTAGATCTCGGCACTCAGGCAAGACAGGTGAAGGGGCGTGTGGGCGATTGTGAAGGTGAGTGAAAGGCACGTGGAAGGCCCCCGTCCCCTCCCTCTCTCTCTGCAGAATTTCTTAAACACCGGTATTACAACTTCCAAACGAATAAATTTTAGCTTGGTACGGGTTCCATAATTTGGCTACAAATCCTCCTCGGTAAAAGCTATCCTGGGCCAGAAGGCCATCTTCTATTCATGCATGCCTGTTGTATATGCAAATAAATGAAGAGTCGTGAGCTAATAAACATGGCGTGCATGACGCGCACACGGGAAAGTCACTTACTTCCCTACAACCAAGGTATAATTTAACTTGGTTGTGATGTTTTTCTATTTCCAGGTTCATCAATGGAGACGACGCACTTCTGGAAAAATCACGAGGATACATGATTTAAAAAAAGGTTACAAGCATTGTATCACACTGTGCAACTACAAATTACTCTAAGACGTCCCCAAGTTTTCCTTTGCATGACAGAATAGTTATGTGGTAGAGTGGAAATTTCTTTTTTAATGTTCAGTTCCTCTTGTTGTTGGGATGGGGTGCATAATAATACACTTCTGGGTCAGATTTGGCGTATTATGGCCAACAAGTGTAAAGGCCCGTGAGCGCACGGGCTCAAATAAGTCGAATGAGAACGTTTCGTGGATGCCTTTCTGCTCTTTCTTCGTCAGATGGACTGTTCCTGGATGCATCCTGCGAAGCAGCGTTTTGTGAACGTCGTCATGCATGCATTTCCAATGACTCCGACTACAGAACTTCTCTCTTTCTCGCACGTTCCGTAGATCCGGCCGTAGAATAGTTTAAACTTCCCCACTTCTTCGGGAATTTTAAGAACGCTAAAATTCACCACAGCAACAACTTCCGTTTCTGACAATGTCTGTTAGGGATTTGTCTCTAACAGACTGAAGAATTAGTTTGAGTGAATTTTAAAAATAGTTCTGTCGAAGAGTACATGCTATTGTCGAAATGTTTAGACCTGTTCCTTGATCCGGTTCTGACAGGAATTCAGGATATATTGATGCTTTGAAAAACATCTGCATGCCATTGCAAACAAATATGATGCTTGAGCAACTTAAGCGTATATTTCCCAATAGCAGCGTGGATATAGGAACCATTTCTTTAAAGTTAATCTATGTTCCTTCCAGAATGCTTGTAGAAAGTGCTAGCACGTTATCTGCGGTTTGTAGGAAGTGTTGTCAACAAGTTATGCAAACTAATTTGAGGGAATAGGTCATCTCGATTTGGGATAATATGGACCCATCCTTGACATCATGGTAACAACGCAGTAACCTATCGACAGTATCAGCACCCTTTCATGTGAGACCTCAGGCAGCAAAATAGCATCTCATGCATGTCCTCTGGATATATGGATAGACATACTAAACATCTGGACGAAATATGCAGCACATGAGGAGGTGATGGTGTATGAGGTTATCCACATGCACCGCCTCATGGACAGATTTACGTTAAAACCTTCTGATCCCATCTCGGAGCGTTTTGCCTGAAGGGATGTCTCGGGCAAACAAAACAAATTCCTCGATTGGTCTAGCCAGCGCTAGGCCCGCGGACCTATAAGTTTCACCGGAGTACCCTGGCTCCCAACTGAGGTCACCGATTTCAAATATACTGTACTGGGTGATTCAAGATCATGTATACACATTTTAAACTATGTATCTTCAATACATATTGCCCTGAAGAAAGAAAACTTTCCTATGTACACAAGTGAACATGTGAATACGACACACAATTGTCATTTATATCAAATGTTAAAACTTTTTCTTTTTTAAGAATGCTGGTACGCGGTTATTAGTTTCCACATGTTCTTGACTTCACACTGTTCGTTTTCTTCCGCACTGGATTTTATTCGCATTTTGGACAGTTCTGTGTTCCTCAAATGTATCACGCATGAGACTACTTGTTTCACATGTGGCAGCTGCTGTTCCATACTCTCGCATCAAGGCACGCCGTACTTCCTTTGCATTCTCATAATTGCTGGACCAATATAACATGTTCTTCCTTTGTTCGAAATTCAACCGTACATCCACCATGTTGAGAATATTTCATGCAACTTTTAATAATACACATTTTAATTAATATTGTTTGCTAACAAATGCCCCATCATTAGTTGTTATGACATTTACAGTTAATGGTACAGAGTGATTCAAGGTGTGCATACATTATTTTGAATTATCCTGTATATTTAGCAAACGCATTTAACAAATGTTCCCTTGAGAATAGTGTTCTAGCATCAATCTATAGATGAAACATTCGGCTCAAGTTCTGGACGTCCCTCAGCAATTAATAAATGAAATTATTGTTTATATAGCCTCATACATTATCTGCTTCTGAATCAGGGTTTCATGGTTTCATTCTGAAATATGAAAAATCTTATATGTTGGGGAATATCGTTTCAAATTCTAAAGTTGGCGAACATTTTTAACTCTCACGAAACGTAAGTTGCCGGATTTTTATTAGCTTTATTTTTTACACTGAGGGAAGTTGAAGGATAAACATGGGTAAGAGTGTTCATGGGTAAATTATGACACGATCCACAATATATTAGAATACGATTGGGAGTTTCGTAGTTCGTGTGGCCCATTGGCCTGTCGATTTTCGTCTTTCCAGGAACTAGGCTGGGTGAGGTGAGTCAAATACAGGGTGATATTATATTCATAGGACCTGCATACATATTTTTAGTATTTGAACAAATGAAGTTATGACATGACATTTTGCATCGGGAATTCATGAACATGTGAACATTATTCATGAAAAAGAATGTTCAATGCCATTCTTTGTGCTCAATCGCATGACGTAGATGTGTAGTGTAATTATGCACTACGGCCTGCAAATTATCACGGGAAATGGAGTAGACTTCACGTTCTGTGGCCGACTTCGCATCTCCCAAAGTGCACGTATTTGACTCGAAGACTTTGTCCTTTACGTATCCCCAGAATAAATAGTCACATGGGTAAGATTGGGGTAAAATGGTGTCCATGCCATCACAATGAACGTTATGTTAAACTTCCTGCGCGTTAGCGTCGGCACCAGAATGCTGTCTAGCAGATACCCAAATATCCACAACGATGGCTTGGTATGGTCACTGTTGCCCCCCCAATCTCATTGCATGTGACTCTTTCCTATGGGGATATTTAAAGGACAAAGTCTTCAAGTCAAATCCACGCACTTTGGAAGACCAGAAGGCGGCCACAGAACATGAAGTCTACTCCATTTCCCGGGATAATTTGCAGACCATAGTGCAAAATTACGTCACACGACTACGACATGTGATTGCGCACAGGGGATGGCACAGTGAACATTTTTTTCATGGATAATCATTTCCCCATGTTTATGGATTCTCGATGCAAAATTTAACGTATCTAACTTCATTTGTTTAAATATTATAAATATCTATAAGGGTCTGATGAATAAAAAATCATCCTGTACATTCGTTTCATCGTAGGCCCAGCTACGACGGGCTGCTCAGAGAGCGATGTCTCGGCAGCCGAGTGCGGAGTGCCCGCTGGAAGACTTCCCGTCCGCCCGTTGTCGTTTCAGTCTGAGTCTGTCGAAGTGTGGTTGGTTTCGTGCAAAGAAACATTCGCTCAGGCGTAGAGTTTTCCTATACGATACGTACGTAAAGTATTCGTCGTGAAACAGGCGTAAAGCGAAGTTCCTCCAAAAATTATCTGACACTCCGGTTCCGAGCAGATCGACAATACGGAGGCTGATTACGAAACAGCATACAACAATATGATTGCTCGAACAAAAGAGACTTCGTACGAGGCACGTTTTGAATTAAGAAAAGCTGGTTGACATCGCCGCTCGTCCGCTCGTCATAGCGGGGCCAACGATAAAGCGCACGCTCTGCATCCTAGGAATATGTGATGCGATGCGATTTGTTTTGGTGCAACGATTCTTGACCTTACCGGTAACGGTTCTTGCCGCTTCAAAACATCCGGCGAGGTCTATTATTTTACTACGACTACTCTACAACAGTTTCATGATGGCGTTCCTCCGCTAAATCAAAATCAGGAATTAGCGTATGCTCGACTCTGCGCTTGCGATGCGAAAGAAGTGGCTGAAAAGCAGCGGCGAATGAAAATTCAAAACAGGAAGTGTGTCACCGTGTATGATCGATGGAACATGTGGCACTGGCAAGCACTTCCTGTACACCAAAGGAATTCACATACTGCATGGAAGTGAACAGTGTTTGGAGCGTAGCGTGCGGATCGGTATTTCTGCAATTTGTTGATTGTGCTATGACGCGCCATACGGCCAGTGAAATTTAGCGTAATATGTGTAATTTAGCAAAAAGCAGACCATGATTCGAGATACCGTCGTCACCATTTGGGATGAATTCGCCCCAAACCATGTCCTGAAGGAGTTTCCCAAATAGGATAGGATTATAAGCAGCTCTCGAAGGGGTAATTTCCGAAGGGGTAATTTCCAAATATTTTTTGCTTTGATCTTGAGAGATCTGAACGCAAATATCTTTAAAGTTGAGATGATCACGGGTGCGTTCGTTTACTGCTAAGAGATTCATTTGAGACGTCATCCTACATCAGCATACAATTCCATATTTGCCGACGTCGATACCCAATCGAGCTTGCCGACGGTATGATTATAAACAAGTCTCAGGGACAGACATTAGGATTACTACCTACGGAGACAGTATATCGCAAATGCCATTTGTGCATTGCCTGCTCGCGAGTTCGTTCCGAGAATTACCTTATATGAAGGCGTGAAAGGTGAAGTGATCGATCTGCAAAAAATTCTTTCCTGAAGCTCAACACGGAATGAGTGAATATTCCAATGAATATTCTCTCGTCCACTTTCTCTCGGCCTTGGCACTGTGAGTCGAGCCCTTTCCTTCACTCCGCTCCTCCGCTCTCCTCTTCCGTGGTCCTCACTCATATAGACAGGGGACTACTTGGGGTCCTTTTTGGATTAATATTGGTCCTTTCTGGGTCTGTACAGCGTTTGTCGTGCCAGTGAGTCAATAGGCACAGTAATATGAGAGAGGCGTGAAGTCGTCCCACGTCCGAAAGTGAACGCAAAGGAAGCTGAGACTTCTGTTTAAGAACTCAATTAGAATCTGCAGCATAACAGAGTGGTCTGGACTAGCAGTTCGCAACCACACAAGCCGCAATACTCAAGCACACGTGGTTTCCCAATATTGACCTACAACCAGGACCTAACCCAAAAGGTAAACTCCATTTTATATATTAAAAAAGAAACTTATTTCAATTTATATTGGAATGGATTCCAGCTCACCCTTCCATAACGGATGGAATACCCTTCAGGTAAAGATTAGGGGGAAAAACGGTGAAATTGGGACGAACGGGAGGGGTGACATCGTTTATTTTTCCTGATACCTGAAGAAAGCAATCATTTTGTTGCTGCCGTTCATTTTCATAAGAACTTCGTAAGAAAATCCTGAATTGACCCTGTACCCCAGCACGAAAATGAGAACACTTTCCTCGAGTTAGTTTTGTACATGCGGGACCCATATGGAATGAAACGGTGTCCCTGTTGCTTTCCTATCGAATTCGGCGAGTGGCTATTCCGGGTTGGCTAGTTTACCTTCGAGCCGAATGAGAAGGCCGAGCTAAGGATGAGGGAGGAGGGGGAGGGCGCGATGGCCGTGAGGATGAAGAGTGGGATGAAAATAACTGCAGGAAATTTGTCGCGATGGAGGAGGCGCTAAGGATGGAGGAATCCTTCCGTGGGATGAATTTCCATGCAGAGGTGAAGAGGGGAGAACAACGTGTAGGTCAGTATGAAGCAGAAATTTAAATAACTTCCAGGTATTTTTCCACTTTCATTAAAGTCCATTTTGTAGTCTTCTTGGACGTCGTTTACCCTGACAAAAATGCCACCTGCACCCACCTGGCTCAACGACTTGGTGGATAAGAGATCGATTGGATTGTCGATGGGACCAGGTGAGGGTTCCACAATGGGGAAACCAATCTGGTAAATCGCAAACTATTTTATCAAGCCGTGTGGATGTTTAAAAAGGTGGACATCGCTACAAGTGGAAATACTCCTATGGGGGTATCCACCTGGTTCCAAATCCACCTGGAAAATTTGTAAGGTTGCTCCGGCTACTCTTTTTTATTATAAACCTGGAGCAGGTTGCGTCCCCGTTTTGTGTGTTCACTCGAATCACGGAGTAAGTCATTCATTGGCTTGCTGAATTAAGCTCGAGTTTGCAATTCAATGCCGGAAGTATTCGATCTTTTCCACCAAGCATCAATTCGACAAGAGGGAAGCTGAAACTTCTGAAATGTCGTTATCAAGTCCTTCAACGAACTGTCGCGAACCGAATCATTGCGACCCACCGCTGACACCTCTCGGCAATGTTAGGAACTACGCTCCCACGAGCGACGAAGCTGTGGCCTATTGCGACATCAAGGAAAATAGTCACACAGGTCCTCCCTTAAAGTCTCTCCAAAGCATGATGGAATCGTACAATCTCATCTTGACATCACAGGTCTAACCGGAATTAAAGAAAAATCCATTCATTGATAGGATTGCAAATGTTGAGAACGTCATGAGTTCGATGATGAGCTCTTTCTTTGGTGGGGGATAATGCAAATTTTGTGATGCCAGCACCTGTGATGGTGCTATCATATTTCGTGGAATCAAAAATAATAACTTTGGGACTGATTCCAATTTGGTGAAAATTCATTGTAATCTGGTGATGGAGTCAAATATTTTTGCTGGCAGAAAATATTTGGTGAAAAGTTCATTATTATTTGGTGGGTGATTATTTATTTCTTTTAAAAATGGTAACCTAGGTCTGAAAGCTGACCCCTTGCTTTTATGGGGCCTGTGACTTTATTGTGAACGTGATCCTTCTCCTGTGCTATATTGATGCGTTCGGTTTAGCCCTTTTAGCGCCCCAGGGACAATTTTACGGCCACGTCTTCTACCTTCAAATGTTCTGCAAGCCGATCTTATGCCATCTATCAAGAAGTACCGCAATAACGCAAAGAAAGGAACCTAGCGAAAAGCCGTGGCGGAAAAATCGTCATTTGGCGTTTTTATCAGGAGTACTTGTGGCCAAAAAAAATTCGTCCCAGGCACTACAAATTTTCATTATTGATTACCTCCTGGGTGATGGTCCCTCTGCTGGTTTGCCCGATATGGATCCTTCAACCTAACCGGGTTCTGATATTCATCTCGTATGTCCTGAACAATAGACAATCGGCTGTTAAGCAAGCAAAATGGCTCCCAGACGTCAGTGTCTTTTTCATCTGATTCGTTTCGACGGCTAGCTCTGTCATTGTAACTTGTCATGTTCTCCCAGTAGCTCCTCGGTTCAAACAGTTTTTTTTTTTTCAGCTCCGCAGGTCATATCGGAGCAAAGGGGAAAGTCTGCTTCACAGAATGTTGGCTCCCGGTATATGAGCAACAAATTGACAACCTTAGGGATTTCATTTCTTCCATTGTCCTCCCTTTCGAGTTCAGCTGACTCGTCCATCGATACCGCGGGCGCCAGCGATCCGTGTGGCGCTAATTCAGTCTGGTCTGAAATTAGTCCTTAAAAAATTTCTCTAAATATTTTCTCTAAAATGAACTTCCCGGTCGGCAAACAAGAGTTTTGCTCATAGCTGACGCCGCTTCAGCACAGGCTGGACGGGGGAGTTTTATTTCTCCTTATAGTGGGAATGAGGTGAGATTCGGCATCATTCAGCAGCATCCCTATGACCTCCATGCAATTAAGCACCGGTGGGTGCCCACGTTGCATTCCTAAAATATAGGGCGTGTTAAAGAAGTCGGATCCATTTGAAACATACACATAATTATTGCTTCCTGATATTTCTCATATTTGCAGGTTTTAATATTCTTAATAAATTTAAAATTGTTTTAAATCCGTTCAATATATTTTGTCCACCTGGTAGGATGAATACCTCGGCAGAACGTTCTGTAGACATCAGCTCTCCAAAGTTATGAGGAACGCCTGGTCCTCTTCCCTCTTCCATACTTCAGCATTAGAGAGATTTTGGTCACCCGTTCTTGAGAGGACGGCAAGGGATGTAGGACGGCTGACTTCACTGGTGACGTCACCAGCAGTTTCAAAACGCGTGAGGAAGACATCTAAGACGTGGAGGGGCTCTTCAAGCCGTCCTCTCAGGAACGTGATCACAACGCAATATCCGCCAATCAGGAACGATTTGATAGGCGTGTGAGCTTCGGTACAACGCATGTCAGTCATCCAGGTAGGAAAGCTACTATTGATGGCAAAGCAGCTGAAATTCAAGAAAGAGTGTGTCCAGGTTGGATTTCTAGGCAATTGTCTCGCGTCTGCATCAAGGGTTTCCAGACTGATAGAAATCTCCGTTTTGCTCGAGATCGGTTTCTGGACGATTGTCTCACATCCATAACTTGGGTTTCAGCCAAATATCATCCAAGACAGCGACTGACATTTCCTCTTCGTCATCAGGGAAGTAGGATGCAACCCAGACATGAACTTCGGTTACTTTGCCATGAGAGACAGCCAGAAAGGAAGCATAATATGTTACTTGGGATGGTGAATTACCGGAAAATAGGACAGAGGAACTCTGGTTGTAGCCATGGTTGCAATGTCTACATGCGACCATGATGATCAGAGAAAGGAATAAAAAAAAAGTTAGTCCAATAGGCAAACTGAGGCATTCATTCCTGTAGTGAAAACCCTTCTTAAGGAAAGAAAATTGTATTGCAGCAGATCAAAAAAGGGGAAATATATAGCATTTGGATATCTGGGGATTTCTGAGTTTATCTGGTTTTACCTTAGCCGTGCATCACTGAGTCGACCATACCCTTAAATTAGGTGTCGTTTGCACACCATATGCTGTGAGATCCGTGCATGTTACTCTCCTTTCCAGATCTGGAACGCTTAGCCCAACAGCCATTCGAAAATCTAGAACTTGAACGCCTGGTAATACGTTCGCATCCCCGTCCTCCTCAAAAAACAGGTAACCAATACTACTATCTCACTTCGTCTCACAATCTCGATTGTTGGCATAAGAAATTCTCGCTCCGATAAGGTCTCCTACTCCATGCGCCAGGACGCCCCACGACTGTTAACAACGCTCTCACGATATCATCATATTTTTCTCCTGTTCGGGGGGAGAAGCAAGGTGGATAATAGGCATTCACTGAATTCCAGGAAAGGCTAACATTTGATTTACATTAATTCTAAAGTATTTCTAATGGATTTATTTTAGTGGCATCATCTCTTTATGGGAAGGTGGTCAATGGTACGAGGATGATCATTTTTAGAAGGTCCAAGTTAGAATCGGTACTAAGGTATCCGCATCGGTCCGCGGTAATTTAAACACGATATCAGTGCTTTAAAGTTTTACGCATAATAATTCCATGAAACGCTGGAAAATACAAGTGGAAGGCATTGCATCTTCTGACCACAATAAGTGAGATTGAACTCGTGACTGTCGACGTAGGAGGATAAACTATATGCATAAGACATGTAAAACTCGATGATTGATGATGATATCGTGGCTGTAGGAATGAAAGGTGTGAAGGAGGAGGAGGGGAGGAAGGGAGTGATGGAACGCTGGACGTCAAGGAGGTGGTGGTCAGGATAAATATATTCTTGGAGATGACATTGGAAACAGACGATATGGAGGTACAAAAAAACGATACAGATTTCCCGGAGATGAAGAAGAATCTGGAGAAATAGGAATATAAGGGAGGGAAGGGTTTGGGCATTCTTCTCGACCTGGAAAAGGAGATCGCCTCGATGCAGGATAACGCATGCATTCCGCGTCTTCCAGGTATTCCCATCCATCGAGTAATGAAGACGCTCTTTCTCAGTGAATGGCGAGAAAGCTCGTCATGGTCATTCCCTCGTTAGGTGCAGATGACGATTAAGCTCATCTGGGGATGTGAAGCTATGGCATTGTCAGTCAATAAAATATTCATGGAACATTATTCTCTTGCAACAAAATGAGTAAAATGAGCCTCCTTTGCATACGTCGAGAAGCACCAGTTAAATGGCTACAAGCTTCTAAAGAATGATTACTGATTTCTCCTAAATTTTCGAAACACTGCCATTATCCTTTACGATACCCGGAGCAAAATAATGGTGAGTGCATTCAGTTTATCTCCTACCATCGCTTATTTCTGAGACTATCACCAAGAGAATCATTCTTTCTCTGAAGCGGAAAGCTCCCTTCTGTATTCTGACTATAAGGATAAGCCCATGTGGATTCTCGATTGAAGAGACAATCTCATCGACAGTCTCATCTTTCTCGAGCGTCTTTCCTGTCTTGATAGAAAATAAAACTTTGCGCTACGATCCTCATGTTACGCTTGCTGCTGGATTCAATAGTTGGCACAGTGATCGTATGGGCGAAATTTATGGTGCGGCATTTTCCAACCACCTTGCATGGTCGCATTTCCTCGAGCTCGATGGTTGAGACTAAAAAAAGAAGTCAGTGAAGTGCTAGGGCTGTAACTGGACAGTCTCCTTCGTGGTAGCCAATCGCCGTGCTTACCACCGACGGACGTGGTAGTTGTCATTTAGCTGCGTCAAGGTCGATGCCTTCACCCTCCTGCATCCCTATACTCTCTCATTTCCTCTCACAATCTCGGTTGTTGGCATAGGAAATTCTCGCTCCGATAAGGTCTCGGGCTTCATCGCGCCACGATGTCTCACGACAGTGAACAGCTCCCTGACGGTATCACCATGTTTTCCTCCTGTTCTGGGAGAGTAGCAAGGTGGAGTATTGACATTCAATAAATTCCAGGAAAGCCTGGATTTGATTTCCAGAGTTTCTAAAATATTCCTTATGCATTTCTTTCAGCGGCATTACCTCTTTTTGAGGAATTGGTCAATGATACGATGCAGATGATTTTTCAGAGGAAAGTCCAAGTTACAATCGACACTTGGATATCCGCATCAGTTGAATGTCCACGGTATTTCAACCCCTTTAGACCTGAAAGGCCGATATCGGGAAAACATCATTTTCTGCATTTTTGAGCTTTTTCTTGATTGCAATTGAAATGTTCATGCTTTATATGTAGTTTTCATATTTTGAATGAATCCATATATTATCATACCATATATTATATGCTTAAAATTTTATTAAATAACTGAGGATTGCAAAACTAATGGGTGAAAGAAGGCCACTAATAGAACCGAGCCATGCATCATTGCGCCCATTGTAGCGTAATATGGAGCGCAAAGTCACGAGAATCCTAGGAAATTGCCATAGACGCAATGTAAATGCAATGTCCATCTGAATGGACGCCAGGTTTGAAAGGGTTAAAAACGATATCTATGCTTTAAAGTTTTGCACAGATAAATTTCACAAAATGCTACAAATAAAAGTAGAAGGTATGGCATACATATTCCAGCTACAATCAGTGAAAATGAACTCTTGACTGTCGTCAGAGGAGGATTTACTACATGTAAAAGATCCACTTCTCATCATGTACCTCCTTCTCTTCTTGCTTCAAGGAATACTTTAGAAATTTAATTTTTTAGGATGCAGTGTTTTATACCATGAGCACATTATGTACGCTGCCATGTACAGCATACATAAATGAAAATTTATTTTCCTATTCTCCCACCTGCAAGTTCCTAGAAATCACCTCCCATACTACGTTGGCCCTCCACGTCGCGACGAACCACCTAGAGGCAATTCGCAAATGTAATTGCCTGAAGCTATCCTAATAAGCCGACGGCTGTGAACTCTGTATTATAATGCGTCTTTACATAGTTTACATTCGTTTCGTCCTCACACACGGATTCGTGACCTGGGCTAATGCACGCTTTTGATCTCCTATAGCGAATATTATGATTTTCTTGAACAAGTGAATCATGCAAAACTGGCAACGACGGTATATCGAAGAGCCTTTAATGGCAGGTTTTTGAAAGATATGATTTCTTTGCTGATGGCATGGAGCACACGAGAACTATTTTCTTGTGATGAAAATATAGACCGTATGGGTGAAAGGATCACCTAAAAATAAACAGTTGATGATGAGAACTAGCCTTAATTAAAAATTTAAAGAATGACTTTTCCGAGTTTAATGCAATGTGGTAATGTATGCAATGAGTAAATCTGCCAACAGGATGAAGAAGGTAGAAATACCGGGAGAAACTGGTAATTTTGTCATCCTAAGAAAAACCTGTGACCTCCATATGACGTTCATCCTGCTGCGGCCGGCCTTCTCACATTTCCTGCCTTATTCCCAAGGTTTGCCTTCTGTTGCTTCTGTGTTTCCATTCCGTTCGATGGCTATGAAGTATGTGTTTACTTCGTTTCTCATACCATGGGAGAAAGATTATCTACTTCTCTATCGTAATTTTTTTCATTAATATGGTACTCTCTTGTAACTGCACCCGAGCTTCGTGACATTCTCAGAAATTCTAATGTTTACCATGAGTCATTCGACGAAGAGATAAAGCCACGAAGCCTCCACTATCTCCTCCTTCTCCCCTCTACTGAATGTGAGCTGAGTAATCTATACTCCCACTCTTGGAACACCTGCACCTTGCGTATCTAATTTCTCTTTCCCAGAGGCAAAAAGGTGATTTCCACTAATGCGGATTGAAACACCGACCGAAACTTTGCTTTTACTCCACTTGAATAATAGATCAAGGAGGTTCACTCATCATTTCTGGTCAGTCTTGAAAGGAAAAGGAATAAATGAAGTAGATGAATCTTGGCAATTTATAATGAAAATCACACTCGTGAAAATTTCTCCCAATTGCTTCATTTTCCCTATGCACTGAACAGGTCCGAAAAATCAGTTGCATTTCAGAACTTTTAGTATGAAGTTGGTAATGAATTTACTTTTGCAGATCGGGAGGATTTGGAGGAATCACTTTATTCGTGATCTTTTGTATATAATGTGGTCTTTGAGTTCACAAGCAGTTTTCAAATGCCAAAATGACGTGAGAAATCGAAAATGTATGTAAATTAAATACAAGTGATATAATTCAAAATTAAGAGAGCCGAGTCTCTTCAGCATAGCCAGGACTCCATACCTCACCCACAGTCACATGTGCTGGTCTCTCAGACAATAGGAAGCGAAAGGTCTATCCCATGTCACCTGTCAGACCAAAAATTCGATGCTGCTCAAATTGCATGCAAAGCAAACATGAGAGGAATAGGCAGCATCACTGAATGCCAGCGTCTGTCCTCTCAGGAGACGTCTGTATCTTCCTGGTTCAAGCAAGTCCTTAAATGAGTATGGTGTTAATAGTAATGGCATATGTAGTCACAATATCAGCAATATTGCAACGATATCGGTATATGTTTTCTATGATGAATAATTTATGAATCTCCGGCGGTTGGTACGCGATTATTTGGGAAATCGTTGATTTTATTAAGTCTCATTTTTCACTAGATTTTGGTACCATGGAAATGGGATCCCTGCTCAATATTGTCTCTGCGTTCACCGTTTCTTTCAAGATCTTTCTGAGGACAGTGAGAGAGTAAAGAGGGTGGCTTCACCCAAGACGCCATTTTACATGTCTTCTCTGTAGTCACTTCCTCCTACTTAAGTGTGTGACCTTGAAGCCATGTATATACTTAAATTCCAGACTCAACTTCATCAACTTCTTGAGCATTTCATTGATATTTACGCCCCATACATGTAAGTCGTCCAACCTAATCATATCCACCAAGAGTGATGCTTTAACGTCACCTTATCCAGAGTTAAACCATGCTTTGCATGCATGATGCATGCAAAGCATAACAAATCATATGGTGCATAATTAATCAATCGCATGCCGCAAATGTCCATCTTCATCAGATGGACATTTGAAGTGGGTCGCGAAAGAGACTAAGTTCATTGGAAATGCCAGTTACCTGTCCCACGGGTGTTATCAAGTCACATTATCGAGAAATAAAATGCAGCGTGTTTTCCGCCTTTACTATATTTGTCCCTCTTTTTCCAGGCCGTTGGATTACTATCATGTGAAGTACGATCTCTAGACTGCAGAGACTCTAGACTTTCTGCAGACTGTTTTTCAATGTAATATAAGAAATGCATGTATTGAATAGTAATCAAGGCAATCAATAATTACACATTGTGCCTGGCACTGGGAGACATGTAATGCGTTCCTTCAGCAAAACAACGATAAACATGAACGGAGATGAGCGTTTTCCTGTCATGAACTGGTTGGCATAAGGGGAGCGAGCTGACAATTCATTTTGCAATGCATGTCGATTACATTAATATGAAAGGGCAGATGTCATGCGGAGAGTTTGCTGGACATACGTTCAAGAAATTTCCATATGAATGAGAAAATTCGTGAACGAGAATATATGTGCTTTAATCACAGAAGCACGTGCATGTAATTTTGCAATGGCCTATCATCTGCCAGGCCACACCTCTTGGAAAATATTTGGAAACTGAATTTCTTGGGAGAAAGTAGGACCTTGTCAGGACATGCATGGAACATTTTTCATTAAAATGCGGAAGTTTTCCTTGCGCAGGTAGTGGAGGTGTCGCGTCAATGAAGTCGGTTAAACTCTTCGAACTAGTAGAATTTTGCACTCCTGCTGCAGTAATATCTTTATATCGCATTAAGCCATTGAGTTCCTAACTCGAATTTGGCATCGTTAGATTTCTAAAGATATTTAGCGATACCATGCACTTCATGAATGTTAGTGACGTGAACTTGATTCAAATATTTTTAAATACTCAGAAAATATTTAGACAAAGCATATTAAACCATTAAAGCATATTGAACCATTTTGACAGATGGGCTATGAATGAACACTGATCGAAAAGGAGAATCTCATTTTTGCAAAGCCTTCACTACGTGCAGCTTTTAACATGTAATTTCTAATATTTTTTCTGATACAAGAGGACATTGAAGCGTTTCAGGAGATATATATATATAACTCACCAACTTTGTACCTAAGGTCACTGGTTCCTTTTCAAAGTAGCTTCCTTCACTTTCTCTGTTTCATTGCACGATCCGTCTTAGAGGGAATCACTAAAGACATTTGCTGCCTAAGACGAGCTGCAGGAGGCATCATCTTACAGACGACAATGCAGGTATGCTTTATGCAAGGAAATAACCAGTTGCACACGTGAAACTCTAATAACGATGTGTCTGTGACAACATTATGATTCAAAGTAGGCCACAGCAAAATGTATCCTCTGGGTAATATTCCTCTTACATTCTTATTACATCATGTCAATGTAAGATCTCATAAAGTGTGGGAGATAGATTACGCTGTGACCAATACGAGATTCTCCGAGTCAAAAGCCCTGCATATTCACCGATTCCAATTTTGAGCTTCTTCTTTATTCCTTAGCATGAAAGCATAGTAATGTGGAATACGTTTTGAAGCTGATGTGGAAGTTAATACTTGACTGCTGCGCCTCACCTCGCCACATAAAGTTGACGCAACCCATATCACATTTCTGATGGTTCAATAAAAGATAGAGGCTCTCCAGATGGCTGCTTTGATAAGGACGCAGCTACCTGATACACGAATTATTATTGCATAGGCTATCGTAATAATATGCAGAATAGTTTGCGAAAGCTTTACATTCTTCTCAGGAGAATGCATCTATGTTGGGTCATATTGTGCATGTGAAACAAAGTATACAACCATGTCAGATGGCGCAAAAAAGCGTATTGTTTACGTCACCCACAAAGGATCTTGGTTCGTGATTTCTTGCATCACTGGAAACTTTACAAAACTTTTGCCTGAAAGTTCCACGGATATGAGTTGAAAGTGTGAAAAGGATTGTCCATTTAAGTGCAGTCATGAAATATAACTTTTTCCATGCATGATGTGGAATCAGTCTCCTTAGTTGAAAAGATGTCGCTCTTCGGACGCAATAAAAATTCCTTATTAGGCTTTATTTCGTCAAAACAGAGAAATGCCTCGTTCTATTATTCTTGATTCCATTGTGTCGCTTGGTCTAATACGAGTATGAGACATGATGCACAGCGATATCAACATCGCGCGGAACATGTCCGTCTTCACTGAAGAAAATGAATGAGCGCTCCGTAGACCAGTGGGGGAGTTGTAACGCCTGCGGTCATCGGAATCAAAACGCGTGAACAGCAGTCTTAATATCGCGCAGCTGCCATCTTCGCGCGTATAACGCTCCCCTTCCTTGCAAACCGCTTCTCTTAACAGCTTATAATGCGCAGCATATCGATTCACTGTTCGCAGTACGTGGCCGATTGCCAGCAAACATCTGCGTGATACCTTCGGTTCATCGCAATTCTCATTGGTACCTGAACTGGTACTCTCTAGTCCTATAGTTTCTCTGACTGCAAGTTTGCTTGCGTACACTTGCCTTTGGTAAAATGCCTCCACTAAACTTAGATTAGCTTATTGGAGGCATGTTACCATGTTTTACCATCTGTTACAATCGAGATGAAGGGCAGGAAATAGCTGTACGAATCTAAAATAAAGGTCAGGAATACGAACTATTCGTAGAGATCGTCCATTCCTTCTTATTTCAGCATGATGGGCTCCTACGTCTCTATTCCTCTTCCTAGTGGATTAATAAGACAAGGTCATTATCAAGCATTGTCAAAAGGACCACATCCAATAAAGGGTCATTATAAGCCAATTCGACCAAAGCGTGAGCTCGTCTATGTCCTTTCCATTTCTGTCTAATTCACCATGGTAAAATGTTTTTTAAACATAACCCCTAGAAAAAATTCCCCTAGGGACGTATCGAGACTTAACATTTTCCGTTCACTCCCTGTCTCAATAGTCACATTCATGCAAAATTTCAACTTTCCATGTTCATTAGTTTAACTGATGCAAAAAAAATTATTTGAAAACATCTTCCTTTGAAATTTGTACCCTGGGGCATTTACTTCCAAAGTCTGATTTTTTCTGCACGCAGCATCCCTATAGGTAGTTATGTACCAAATGTGATCTTTCCACACCAGCTCAATACGCCAGCGCAAAAAGAAATACTTGAAAAATGTCGGCCCCTAAAATTTCCCCCACAGACCATGGATCTAAAACTTTACATTTTCCTGAACTCATCGTCTCAGAAGCCATGTCCATGCCAAGTTTCAGCTTTCCATATCTCTCCCTACTTACGAAAGCAAATATACATTTACGGAGAGGAATGAGTAATGTGACTTGGAAGGCATAAGAGGCCGAGAGAAAGCCAAGGAACGGCCGGGAATTGAACCCGGGCCTCCTGATTACCGGTCAGGTGTGCTACCATTACACCACCGAACCCGGGACGTCCAGTCGACCCTCTCAATGCCATCCTAATCCCTCACAATATATATCTTTAAAAACTTCTCCCCCCAAAATGTGTACCAAAATGTGTAAGGAGATGTAGACGATCGTGACTGACTGACGCTAATTCTAATCATGTTCAAGAAAGGTTACAAATCTGAAACTTGGTATATATGTTCTTTTTGGGATACAGAGTTCAGAAAAAGGAATTCGACTTTGGAGATACATCCCCTGGGGGTACACATTTTGGGGGGAAACGTTTTTTCCTAAATATACCTAGGTATATTGCGGCGTATGAGAATGGAATTCTGTAGGCGGCTCCGATGTGATTTAACGTTAATGACTATCACGAAGTGATCGCCAGCGTGTTCGAGGTTTATAAAAAATCCGTCGACTCCTTAAATATACAATTACTTTATTGACAACCAGCTTGGAAAGAGGTCAATAAGGAGAACCAGGAAATGGATATGGGATCGAAATTCAAAATTATATTCCCTTAAACGCTTATTTGGCAATAAAAACTCAACGAACAATACCTGAATTCAACCCGATTGGTATGGGTGGGGTGACAGAGACACTATACGATCTCCAGCACTGACGTCAAGGCTCCATTCAATATCGCGCGTCTTCTCTAAGGCTTCCCTTCACTATACTCCAATTCGACTCCTTGTCCGACTCACTCACTTGGCACACCCGCGACCCAATCATTGAGTTATGCCGGACATGGTCATTATCTTTTACGGTGATTTCATCATCTTTATAAAAAAGTACATCCTACATTTCAGGTTCGGTGGTGTAGTGGTAGCATATCAGACCGGTAATCAGAAGGTCCAGCTTCAATTGCCGGCTCCACGATTCTCTTGTCTTTTTTGCCTTCCATGACCCGTTACTCATTCCCCCACCATAACATTATTTTTCCAGGAATAAAACAGAGATACATATGAAGCTGAAACCTGGCGGAGACGTGCCTAACGAGATGATGACTTCAGGAAAAATGCAAATTTTTACATCTATATCCTAGGGGGTTTTTTGAGGCCGACGTTTTCAATAATTTTTTTTTTGTCCTGGCGTATTAAGCTAGTGTGGAATGATGAAACTTGGTACATACTTACATATTACGTTGCTGCAGAAAAATTCAGACTTTGAAAGTAAATGCCCTAAGGGCACAAATTTCAAAAGGAGATGTTTTCAACTAATTTTTTTTTAATTAGTTAAACTGATAAACATGGAAAGCTCAAACATATTATGAATGTGACTACTGCGACAAGGAGTAAAATAAAAGTATTTAGTCTCGATACATCCCTTGGGAGAATTTTTTCGAGGGGGGAAAAAAATTGACTTGGCGAATCGGACGGAAATGGAATGGTGAAACTTGGCACATGTATAAATGACATGATATTATTGAGTTGAGCGAGTATTAAGCTTTCATGGAGCATTACCTCCAGGCATAGCTTTTGGGTGGGTCGGCTTTTCCAAACATGTTTTTTCACCAGCGAAAAGGGCAAACNCGAATTGGAGTATAGTGAAGGGAAGCCTTAGAGAAGACGCGCGATATTGAATGGAGCCTTGACGTCAGTGCTGGAGATCGTATAGTGTCTCTGTCACCCCACCCATACCAATCGGGTTGAATTCAGGTACTTTTCGATGGAAACGACTCCGGCACATATTTTGCAAAAGGCGTACTTTCCCGAATTTTCTGATACAGCAAAACAGAGGGCGGTAGAAAGTTTAAATTTGGCAAATAAGTACCTAATGGATAGCTGAGTAATGAAAAAATCTACTTTTATTGCATATTGATGATTGTGATTAGCTGACTGACATAAGGAGCTATTCACATCCTGAGCTCAGGAAAAAATCTACTTTGGTGATAAATGCCATAGTGGCACACCTTTTCGGAGAACATATTTTCAAATATTTCTCTTTCTTTCAATTTAAAGTAGACGCATGGAATGCTGAAACTTAGCAAGAACGTGACTGCTGACGCACTGAGCTCAAATCTCAAACGTCAAATTTCCAAAATATTTTTTGGGTTCATATTTCTTGGGAACGTAACGATTTCAAGGAATTGTTCATATTCATGTGAATCGGGCAGAAATAGAAAAATAGCAGCTTTCGCACGCATAATGGACATGATGCTGATTTAAGGAAAAATTCAACTTTTGTTGTGCGTCTCCTCAGAGCACAGCCTTTAGTTGGGTCGCTTTTCTAAAAACTTT
>CAJPEV010002108.1:34197-50579 GCA_905338385.1 Darwinula stevensoni | reverse complement strand
GGAGTATTCAGCTTTAATGGGGCATCCTCTCCAGGTATAGCTTTTGGGTGGGTCGGCTTTTCCAAGCATGTTTTTTCACCAGCGAAAAGGGCAAACGCATAATGAAACTTTATGGGCAAGTAGTTCACCGGGCAAACATGGAAAAGGAGCTGGCGCACGCATCACTGACGTGATGTTGATTTAATGAAAAATTAAATTTTTTCATACGTCTCCCCAGAGGACAGCTTTTGGGTGGGTCGCTTTTCCAAATATATTTTTTCTGTCAGCAAAAAGGGGAAACGTTTAAGGCTGAAACTGGGTGACATGGAGTTCCCAGAATCTACATTTCAAAGGAAAAAAAAATTCCGTTTGAACCCATTAGGGCACTTTTTTCAGTCTCATTTTCGTGATTTTTTTTTGATCCAACGAAATAGAGACAGAAAATTTAAACTTACCTCAGAAGTACCTGTTTAATGGCTAAGTGCAGGAAAAATCCTACTTTTGAAATATTTCTCCTTAGCGTAGATTATTGGAGGGAAGTATTTCAAAATGTATTCTCCACTCTTACAAAAAGTACACAGGAAACATTTCAAGTTAGGCACACAAGAAATGAAAGAACTAATGATTTTGATAAAAATTAAGATTTTCGTCCGAAATGTCACGTATTTCAATGGGGACGTTCTTTAAATACGTGTTTGCATTTTCGCAAAAGGTTAAATGTATTAATCACTATCTATGGTAATGGAGCGCCGAAGGCGCGACCACAGCGAGTTTGTTTGCCCGAAGGGCAAACAAACTCGCTAGTATATATTGATATATATATAAATTGAATAGAAGAAGACTGCAATGCCCCTCCCAGCCAAAGCCACCCCACGGCAACAGGCAGGAAATGTCTGGCCACTAGCCCAGGAGAAGAGGGCAGAAACCCATTGAATCCTGGAAACAAACTGTGCCAAAATAGCTTACAGAGCTGGGGCAAAGCTGAAGAAAGTTAAAATGGAGAACTGATAGCGAAGGATCCCATCCTGGTAATTTGTCAGCCAGCCTGCGTCGTCAGGGGGTTGAGACCGCAAGTCTGACTAAACAAACCCTACCCAGAAAGTTTCTACTGCCAGGTGCTACGGCCTATGGAATTAAACAGTAGTACTATACCTAATGCCCCATAGGCAATCACGGCTTAAGTCCGTCTGTCAGTGCCACAGTCAACGATCGATTGGCTCGATCAGCCTCGCGACTGAAATGCATGGTAGACTCAAGCCTATGAAGGAAAAGGAGCGAGAGCATGGCTCGGAATGGCTCAAGCCTATGAGGGAAAAGAATAATGGAGGGGAAGGCTAGGTGCGAAACAAGCCTATGCAAGAAAAAACGTAGCCCAGGGAAAAGGCCCTGCCATGCATTCAGTTAACTGTGTCCTGCACTGACAGACTGGAGCGATGCCCAGATTGCCTCTGCTTCCTTCAGGCCTTGGCCTTGGCACATTAGGCCTATTACACCTGACCCAACCCCGACTATCTGGATAAGCTAAACCATAGGATGAATTAAGAAAAGTTATGGGAAAGAAGCCCATGCACTGATAAAATGTCATCATCACCGGGATCGTATTGCAGTCACTTTGTGCTGCAACAGCCGCACATCCGAGCTGTATATACAGCAGGATTATAAAGAACATCCAAACTAATGCAACCACGAAAATGCAGTATCACCCCCTTCAGATGGGTACTTGCGAGGATCTTGCTTGAATTGCTGAGAAGGAAGTTCAAAGTGTTTTCTCAAGAGGTCTCTTGAGAATCCATTATTCCTCAGCCTTTGGTGCAGGAGTTCACTATTAAAGTTAAAACCTTCTATGTCAGAGCAAATTAGATAAAATCTTTTCAGTTGGGAAACTATAACATTTTTGATAATATGGCTAGGAATATTACTTCTGGCATTGGGCATACTAATGAATTCGAAGTTGAAATCCCTTCTTTTATCGTATATATCTGTGATGAAACAATCTGTNGGGGAACATATTTTCAAATAGTTCTCTTTGCTTCAAACGGAGACACATGGAAAGCTAAGACTTGGCAATAACGTGACCCTTAACGCACTGAGCTCAAATGTCAAACGTCAAATTTCCAAAGTAGTCTTGGGGTTCATATTTCTTGAGGTCGTAACGTTTTAAACGATGTTGATTTAAGGAAATATTCCACTTTGTTGTGCGTCTCCTCGGAGCACAGCTTTTGGGTGGGTCACTTTTCCGAATACTTTTTTTTTCCGCCAGCAAAAAGAGGAAACGTATGAGGTTGAAACTGGGTGGCATGGAATTCCCTGAGTCTACATTTCAAAAGAAAAAAATCGTTAAAACCCATCATGGCCCTTTTTTCAGTCATTCCTTGGCTTTCTTTTGGCTTTTTTTCCCTCTCATATCCCGTTACTCATTCACCCATCATAACATTATTTTTGCTTGAGTAAAACGGAGAGACATGGAAAGCTGAAAATTGGCATAGAAGTGCCTACCAAAACGTCGAGTTCAGGAAAAATGAAAAATTATAGATCCGTGCCTGGGGGCATATTTTTTTAGGCGACGTTTTTAAGTATTTTTTTTGTCCTGGCGCATTGAGCTAGTGTGGATGAAACTTGGTACATAACTACGTATTGAGATGCTGCAGAAAAATTCCGACTTTAGAAGTAAATGCCCTTGGGGCACAAATTTCAAAGGGAGATGTTTTCAACTTATGTTTTTGCATCAGTTAAACTAATGAACATGGAAAACTGAAACTTCGCATGAATCTGACTACTGAGACAAAGCGTTAAATAAAAATGTTAAGTCTCGATACATCCCCAGGGAGAATTTTTCATGGGGCGATGTTTTGAAAAAAGAATTGTTGTGGCGAATTGGACAGAAATGGAAAGGTGAATCTTGGCACACGTATAAGTGACATGATTGAGCTGAGGGATTATTCAGCTTTAATGGGGCATCCCCTCCGGGTATAGCTTTTGGGTGGGTCGCTTTTCCAAATATATTTTTTTTTGGCAGCAAAAAGGGGAAACGTTTAAGGCTGAATCTGGGTGGCATGGAGTTCCCAGAATCTACATTTCAAAAGAAAAAAATTTCCATTTAAACCCATTAGGGCAATTTTTTCCGTCTCATTTTCGTGATTTTTTCTTGATCCAACGAAATAGAGACAGAAAATTTAAACTTACCTCAGAAGTACCTGTTTAATGGCTGAGTGCAGGAAAAATCCTACTTTTGAAATATGTCTCCTTAGCGTAGATTATTGGAGGGAAGTATTTCAAAATGTATACTCCACTCTTACAAAAAGTACACAGGAAAAGATTTCAAGTTAGGCACATAAGAAAAGAAAGAACTAATGATTTTGATAAAAATTAAGACTTTGGTCCGATATGTCACGTATTTCAATGGGGACGTTCTTTAAATACGTGCTTGCATTTTCGCAAAGGATAAATGTATTAATCACTATCCAAGGTAATGGAGCGCCGAAGGCGCGACCACAGCGAGCTAGTATATAATAAAATTCGAATTTTTTCTTTACGCAGCTATCCATCAGGTTCTTATCTGCCAAGTTTTTTTTTCAACTTTCATCCGCCCTCTGTTTTGCTGGATCAAAAAATTCATGAAAATAAGCCTTTTGCAAAATATGTGCCTTGAGCCGTTTTAACCGAAACGTACCATTTTTTAAAACCGAAATCTATCCTCAGTACACTAAATGCCCACAACGTTTCAACCTCATACGTTTGCCCGCTTCGCTGGTGACAAAAAACATGTTTGGAAAAGCTGACCCACCCATACGCTATGCCCGAAGGGGATCCAGCATGAAAGATGAATACACCCTCAGCTCAGCATTTTTTTTTCAAAACATCGCACGTCGAAAAAATTCCCCCAGGGGATGTATCGAGATTTAACATTGTTATTTAACTGCTTGTTTCAGTAGTCACATTCATGCAAAGTTTCAGCGTTTTATGTTCAACAGTTTAATTTATTAGTTAAAAACATCTCCCTTTGAAATTTGTGCCCTCAGGGCATTTCCTTCCAAAGTCTGAATTTTTCTGCATCAACCCAATAGGTAGATACGTACCAAGTTTCATCTTTCCACAATAGCTCAATACGGCAGGACAAAAGAAAATAATTGAAAACGTTGGCCCCAAGAAACATCCCCAAGGGCGGGGATCTATAATTTTGCATTTTTCCTGAACTTATCGTCTTGGGAGGCACCTCCATGCCAGGGTTCAGCTTTCCATGTCTCTCCTTTTTATTCAAGCAACGGGACATGGAAGGCAAGGGAAGTAAAAAAAAAAAAAAANCTCAAATAATTTTTTTTCAAAACATCGCCTCTCAAAAAAATTTACCCAGGGGATGTTTCGAGACATAACATTTTCGTTTAACTCTTTGTGTAAGTAGTAACATTCATGCAAAGTTTCTGCTTTCCATGTTCATCAGGTTAATGCAAAAAATATTAGTTGAAAATATCTTCTTTGAAATTTGTTTCCCCATGGCATTTCATTCCAAAGTCTGAATTTTTCTGCATGCAGCATTCCGGTAGGTAATTATGTACCAAGTTTCATCTTTCACACTAGCTCAATACACCAGGACAAGAAAATACTTGAAAACGTCAGCCCCCAAGAATATGCAACCAGGGCATGGATCTAATGTGTTGCATTCTTCCTGAACTCATCGTTTCGTTAGGCACGTCCATGCCACGTTTTAGCTTTCCATTTCTCTCCGTTTCATTCAAACAACGGGACTTGGAAGGCAAAAGAAGAAAAAAGAAGCCATGGAGTGGGTGAGAATCGAACACGGGCCACCTGCTTCTCTGCCCGATGTGCTACCACTTCACCACCGAAACGGGTCGTCTAAAATTGATTCTTTTCCATCATGATATATATTTCAAGAAAACTTCTCCCCCTAAAATATGTACCCCTAGGGCATGTACCTTCAAAGTCGGATTTTATCTGAACTCTGCAACCCAAAAGGTACATGTGTACCAAGTTTCAGATTTCTAACCTTTCTGNTATCTGAACTCTGCAACCCAAAAGGTACATGTGTACCAAGTTTCAGATTTCTAACCTTTCTGGAACATGGTTAGAATTAGCGTCAGTCAGTCAGTCAGTCAGTCAGTCACGATCGTCTATATATATTAGATATTAGATGACGCAGAAAGCGTTCTAACGTTCTGACGTTGAAACGGCAATTCTTAAAACTTGCGATGTTATGCGCATAGGGAGGCAGCAGCTTCAGCTGTAGTCTGGAGACGAGTCCCATTTTTCGAGTAAAAAAAAACATTTCTTTTTCGAGAAAGGTATTTTTCGAGTTTAAGGAACTATTTCAAGGTGGTTAGGCCTAACTACGAGGTAGACTTCCTCGACTTCATCCGATGAGAAAATGAATTTAGGGCGCATGACATACAATCCAGGCGCCATATTATCAATTTTTGGGATGTACGGGTGAGATATCTCCACATCCCATGAAATCGATCGGCCACTGCCAACCACCGTTTCAATCTCAGCTGATCTCATGAACTCGGTATAAAAAGGTGACATACATTGAAAAGCAGAAGATCCAGACGACGACAATGAGGCCAAAGAAGTCACGAATCTGACATCACTCCGACATTATATCCGCGCACACTGTGGAACGGGACCATTTCATCACGGAATGGCCATAAATTAACGGCAGCTAATTTCATTTGTGCTCTTGTGGCACGAGAAGTTTCGCAGAACCAGTTTCTGGCGTCTCTCGTGCTCTTCGTGGCGTCTTCTTCCGTGCATCCAGGCACGGATGCAAATGCAGAAGCAGGCACGACTGCAATCCCCCAACACCATATTCGCCAATCGTAGAGCAAGTCCGCAAGATGAGCCGAAATAACCAAGGACAAAATTCATATTTCATGGAGAAATCGTGGGTCGACCATTCGTGCAAGAAGGGCTTCCCTGCCTCTTGCTTAGATTCTACCTCGTACCTCGTAATGCCTAATCTGAGCAAAATGCAGCGACTAAAAGCATGCGAAAAATATTTCATGCAATTTTGATACTTGGTCGAACCATGTAGCACGCCGTTGCAATCGGGTAGAGGAATTTTTTGGTCCCACCATTTTCCGTCACGGACTCGTCCGAGGATTCCTCGACAGGAAAGGCACCGCCTCGTATTTTTAGCATCCATCTTTGGGCATGTATGTGAATCACCAACTAAATCTGTCAGTTTGCAACTACCCCTCGTAGTTGATGAAACCATAGTTGACGAATGGAAAGAACGGGTCGTCGTAACGGTTTAGACACGATCGTTAGCCGAACTCATGGCTCCGCACATAAACGTATCGTGCTGCTTCGCTTTAGCTCTTGCGCATTCGGGCATTCTGCACGCATGATGACACTCTGCCGAGTGGGATTCTGCGTTTCGTTCCTCGTCGAACATGTTCCCTCGTGGTTGGCCCTGGAGTTACGAAGAACTGAGCGATGGAGTCAGGCAACGATGAAGCGTTGCGCCACTAACATTTGGGAATAGTATTAACTCTCTCAGTTGGCATTCACATTCCCTCCTCGAGAAGGAGAGAGGAATGTCCGCCTGAATCTCTGGAACGGAAGGTACCTCGGGAAAACGATACACTGAAGAACCGGTGGAAGAAATAGAGCTTCGTGCCTTTCCATGAAGAAAACGCACCGAAATTCGAGGATAACACTACGCCCCTGCCGAAACTTGACTCGTTTGAATACATATTCCCAGAGGAAACATAACTTTTTAAATTAATAAACGCATTGAAGGAATTCCTGAAAGAGGCGTAAAACCCTTACTTCTCACTGGAAAGCCGTTAAATTTCCCTTTTCAAAACCTAAAGATCGACTCCGTCGGTTAGAGGACTTTACAGGTTAGAGGACTTGAAATTTACGGGACTAAGGGGAAAAGCTCATTCGAGTACTTTTCTCGGTTGGAGCGATTCTGTGGTTTCCTCGGAACAGCATGAGGACGCGAGAAAACCGTTTCTGCTTTGAAAGTTAGAATTCTTATTTCTGTGGATTGGGCGGCAACGTTAGTGCCTATGCTTCACTTGGAATTTTCAGGAAATTTTCATTTTCAAATGCACAGATTCGGCAAAACGACGCAGCATGCGTGTTTTTTTTCAGGAACACTTTGAAGTAAACGCTTACGATCATTTATCCAAAATCATAGCGAGCCAATAATATCTGTAAGCTTGTACATGCGTGACAACCCCTGCACCGTAAAATCGGAAACCCCAACCCTCGTCAAGGAAAAAAGACGGTCATGCGAAGAAGGTAGAATGGAGATTTTCTACGTTTGGTCCACACTTTTCCGGTTGAGTTTTGCCCTCATCCATGGGGAATGCCAGAAACAGGAGTTGAAGTTCTTTTAAAAAGCACTTCGTTAAAGAAGAAGGAAATTTACAGACTGACTCGAGTCGAAGTCGTGATCGACATGGAGGGAATGAGTATAATATTAGTGTAAGAAAGAAAAATCCACGCGTCATGCGAAAAGTGTGAGACAAAGTTGCATATGTATATTGATGGGGAGTAACCCAAGTTCCATCGAGCTGAAGGCCTACACAATTATAAAAGTTGAAAGAATGGTTGGACCTAGTCCCGCAAATGAGACACATTTCGTATGACTTCAACGAATTGAAACCAATGATTCAATTCCATGTATTGCGGAGCTCCTTTCTGTATATACAAAAATAAACAGTGAATTTATTGTAACCCTGAATCGCTTGGACATTCGACGGTCATTTCGATTGTTCCGCATGAGCGGAGTGTACGGTCTTCTCAGAACGTGGTCTTTCCTACGACCTGCCAGAAACCTGCACGTGGGCATTGCATCGGGAAATTCCTTCATCTTGTACCTCGTAGTTATGGAATCTGTGGACAGATTGAATTTAGAAAAAGGGAGAAAGACTGACGAAGGTATTTCTTTTCCTCCTCGGTCAAAATGGCAGATAAAAAGCATGAATTGATTCAACCCGATCTATTGAAAAGGCTAACTGTAATAAACATAAACTTGATAATCCACACTTACGTTATTTCTAGCATCCATTTGAATTTAAATATATTGTATAGTTCCCAGACCTTATCCTGGAAATGTTGCTTGTTGAAGAGGTGACCAATTCCCATTTCCGTAATGCTCAAATGGGATTTTCCTGAAGATATATGGTATTTAGAGGTGATTCGCTACAACGGGAATTGAGAACCCTTCTGCTCTAAAAGAAATATCGTTTATTGCAGGAAGTGCCGGTCTATCTCTTCTAATTTCCCATGTGGCATTCAACTTCATCATATTCACCTTTGACTTGGAGAACGGGCCGATGTTGCTTTCCTTTTAAGAAATAAGATAAACCATCTGTTTTTCTTCAGAGTCCGTCCTCCCTTCCGTAATTTTTTGTTGCCGATGCATTCCTAGGACAAATTTTGACTAATCGATGGTTGCCGACAATATTACCACCAAAAGCAACAACAGCCTGCACGGGCAAATGCATTCGGAAACGTCCGTGCTGGAAAGCCACTCCGAGGCAAACGTCTGACTTGTGTCTGGCATGTTATTGTTCCATTCGCATTTCATTATGCATACAAAACGTTACCTCCTCGTTCACCTATATTTAACCGCTTGTTCACCTAATCTTTACCTGAAAGTTCTTCTGACAGCTTGAAAGAAGGGAAGAAACCGGGTAAAACAGCGGAATCCCTGACTTTTAGGGGAAATGATTCCTTCGCAAGCAGGATATTCAGAAGAGATGAGACGCAAAGGTAGAATTCGTGTTAGTCCAAAGGAAAGTTCCCCCTCGCACATCCGCGCTTGTCTTTGTCATCCTTGTGAGACGCGTCGGAACGATGCTATTCCCCATATCGCTCTGTAGCCGTCATGGCTGCAAGTCGATCCACACAGTGTCAGTGGTTCGGCTCTTTCTCAAAAATGTTCATTGTGTTGTGTGAATTGGTTCCTTGGATGCTAGGCTAAGCTATCTCGGGGTCTGTGAACCTTAGCCTATGTAGCTCGGAATAGTCTAATATCAAATACAATAAGAATTTTGAGGCTAACGATCAGATCGAAATGTCTTGAGCTTATAAATACATTTTGTTGAGTATTTCACTTTCATTTTCTTGTGTAAGTCATGCTTTTATTCTCAGATCACAACATCTATATGGTGGTGTGATTAGCATGTTAATCAGAGTCACAATGTTAATGTTACACCTATCATATAAGGTGAGAATTACATCAAAGTATTCTTGAAAGAAGAGGCGAGTCTGTGGTAAGGGATCTCCTGTAGGTAGCAAAAGGTAAATTACGGGTGAAAAGTGAGGCAAAGACCAGTAAATCATTGGGTAGAGGAAAAATATTGAGATAAAACTGCGGTAAGAAAAGATATACAACACGAGTAAAAAAGTGGTAAATGTGGGGAGCGCTAAAATTGGAACGTTGAAACTGAGGTTAAAAAAAAAGAGGGGGGAGGGAATTTTCCTTTTGTAAATCTAAGTTTCAGCGTCTCGAATCAAATTGGATGCTCCCAAGCAACAAAGCAACACATTTTAATTTCATCCTCCTTTTGACATTAACATTTCAGTACTTCGCTTGGAAACCAATACTAGTCCGTATTTATCACATGTGTACGTGGGAATTTTCAGTGCTAAATATTTTGCGAATTTTTTAAAGCGCTAAGAAATGCATGACCCAGTCCTGCAGTCGGTGCTTCTTTTCCATACGCTATGTCTTCAACGTTCGTCAGCTATATCTTCAGCATTCCGCACCCTTTAATAAGTACAATTGTCAGCATGTCGAAACCTTTAAAGTTATTTAGTGGCGCCATGCTAGGTAATTCCGAGGATGACAATCAAAATATTCCGACACGTCATTACCAATTATTATGAATATTGTCACTAAGGCATAATTACTTACAATCATTTCATAGATTGAGGTTATGAACTGCGGTTAAACCTTGGACTCACTACAAAAGTCGTTGTGTGAAGGGAGAGTAATACTTAGAATGTCAAGAATGAAATTAGGGGAGAATCTCTTTCCCATTACCTTTGTTGAGTGGCGATAATCCTGCCAAATTCCTGTCCAGAGACCACAGAATGGGTAATGTATGATCATCCCAATACACAGTCACATTTCCTCTGAAGATGATTGTTTTCACGGAAGAGGAGATCCGCCCCTCCCCATACACTGGAGGCAGCTTCTTCACCATCATCCATACCCTCCCTGGGGAAATTGAAAGAGGAGGAATGAAATATCCACGACGACAGAGATCGGGGATTGAGTCGGGCACACTCTCATCATAAACTTAATTTCACTGAGAACATCACGTCACTCTCACTGTCTCTGACCGAGAGAATCTTCATACTGATACAGGAACCTTTCATGTCGCCTTGACGTGGGACCATCGCTACACCAAGAACCGAAGAAAGCAGAGCTATTTTTGCAGGTGCCAACTGCTTGAAAGAGCCTCATCAGGCGCCCGGCAGACGGGATGATTAGCATAGGGATTATTTATATTACCGGTCTTGCAAAGAGGGGTGAAAGTAGATCTGAAGAAAGTGGCCGCTATAGGAGACGGAAACGAGGATAGGAAATTCTTGGATTTTTTGTCTTCATGTTTTTTTTTAAATGCGTTATTATTTACTTAGTTATTTCTATGGCAGGACAATAAAAAAGGAAGGACTTAGATTATGGAGAAGAGAAAAGTATGACGTAATGGCATTAAAAGGTCATAGTCTGGTTTATTTCCGTCCTGCAGAAAAAAACACTGCAGCGCTAGGGTTTACTTCCGACGGGATGAAAAACCGCGAGATAGGGATCGTCAAGTTCGAGACACTTCGATCCCCGTGTTGCACAAATGTAATATTGCAGAGCACGGGAGACGTCAGGTGTAGTTGTTGGTCCTTCCAAGGCGTTGCATGTTCATATTGCATGGATAGGTTTTACTATGCTTAAAACGCCGATTGTGTAATTTTTAAATTATGAAATTATGTGTGGTGGAGATGTCTCGTATGTCTCCTGGCCTCCTAGGGTCGTTAGAATAATTAAAAGCAAACTGAGAAGCATATTGAGGGAGGGGTTGGAATTCGCTTATTCCGTATACAGTCGAACTCGGTTATAACGGCCTCGGTTATAACGAAACCTCGGTTATAACGAAGTCCATTGACGGTCCCACTGACGAAATCGACAAGGTTCATGTCCCTAATCCGTCATTCTTAACTGAAATTTCCGTCATCGGAAAAATTAGCGTTGGCGAGTCTTAACGTAATATTTCATGGATTCGGCATTCCTTGAGAGTCATGTGGGTGTAGCTGGAGCAATGTTAGGGAGGGATAATCCCCAGTAACTAAGATCAACTTGTCTTCAGTCGCCATTTGCATTTCTCGTTGACAACATGGCCAATGGAAAACGAAAGAGGCAAGCCTTCACGATTGAAAGGAAAGAGGGCTTGGTTAGTTTAACAGAAAGTGCTCGAAGTAAAGCTAACGTCGCCCGTGAACATAGACATTTGTTCTTCCGTTTCCACAATTTGGGAAAATCATGACAGCTTCATCCATGCTTACGTGAACATGCCACAAAACAAGAAACTTCCTATATCTGTCGAGATGACATCGACGAAGCCTAGCTAAAGTATAAAGTATTTCAAGGGCCAAAGAAGAGCGAACACCACGATTAGTGGATCAATCTTGAAACTGAAGCTAGTGCAATATCATCAATGTAAACTGGAGTTGTAACGTTAATATACTGTATAGCATCAATTTTGAAAACAGGAAAATGGAATGCCAATAAAGGCAACCTCGGTTATAACGAACCTCATTTATAACATCGGTTTTTACCTGGTCCCTTCGATGACGTTATAACCGAGTTCGACTGTATGTGTAGAAATTAGGTAAGTAAGTAGGAAGGCGAAATGCGTACGTGATCGCAGCCCGCGATTCGCTCGAAGGAACTCAAGGCTGCCTCGGGTCAGTTGCCCCAAGCTGAAGACGCATAAGACCCGGTCCGGGATAAGTTAAGTAAAGTTTCAGAATTTCGTATGGCTCGCATTTCCTAACTCATGAAATAATTTAAATGGAAATTAAGTTCCGAATGACCTCGCTAGGAATTTTCTTAACATGCTCGTTCTACATGTGATTGCTGTCGACAGTGATGCCAAAAACGCGGGAATAACGAGATCGCGGGATGATTGCGGTGTCTATAGGGACGTTAACGTAAAGGGGCTTCCTGCCGCGCGTGAATGAGAGGACGAACGATTTGGAGGGGTGGATGCTGATGCGCCACTTCTTCCAGTAATTAGAAAGAGCTTTCACTGCTGCCTGGGCACGCTTTCCTAGAGCAACCTCCTCTCGGCCTGAGAGACATAGGGCAGTGTCGTCCGCATATTGGCTCATACGGATGCTAATCTTACCTGGAATGGATGATGGAAGGTCCTTGATATATGAAATGAAAAGGAGCGGTTGAATTACGTAGCCGTGCGGAACCCCCGCGGTGGGGGAGCGATTCCCGGAAAGATGAAGTCCCGACTCTCACCTTCAATGATCTCGCCACGCCCCACAGTGCGAGAAACATGATTTTTTTTCTTTCTGGCCAAAACTTAGATACGTACGAGAAACACCTATGAGTAAGACCTGGTTGGATAGAACTAAAAAAGCTGTTTTTCTATATAAATAACAAATAATAATTTAAACATTCAATACAATCGATTACTATGAATAATACATTAATGGTTATTATGAGCCCACAAATTGCATAAAACCACAGGTAGAAAATATGCTTAATACAATTTAAAATAGTTATATTTCTTTCTGAAAAATGTTACGTTTCGACGTCATAATAAACCATCTGGTCTGCAGAAAGCGCAACGCTTTCTATGGGATACGTTTATTTTGATGATTCTTTCTTCGTATAATTTCAGACAATTATTTGCAGTTTCTTACGTTTCTTAAAAAACTTGGACAATTGATGTAATCATTGATGGAGAAAAACATGACAACAATATGCCACAGCTTATGGAACTATGGATACTTATCATTGCCTACAGGTGGATATCTACATTCACTGGTCAATATGATAGGAACCCTGTCAAGTACAGGGTGTCCTAGTTAACACTCCCAAGCATTAATGTTCAGGAGTGTTAACTGGGACAATTTTGGGACAAATTTAAAGCCGGCTTCTATGTGGGTGGTGAGGGCGAGCTACCTGGTCCGACCAGCTTCCACCTTCTCTGAAGGCAGCCTGTTCTTTCGGCAGGGCTGCTTCGATAGCTGCTTTAATCCTGTTAAGGATTAGCCGCACGGGGAACTTGTAAACCGTTGAAAGAAGAGCGATGGTACATTAGGGTCTGTGGTCGGTTTTCTCGGCTTCAAGATAGATCTTTGAATGGTCCCGAAATTCCAGGATGCGTGCGATACCGTCGATACGGGAGCAGAAGCTAGCGAGCCGTTTGCATCCTCTTAGACCCAGGTTCGTCAGGAACTCCGGATATATGAAATCGGGTCAGGCAGCCTTCCTTGGCTTTGTGAAGGGCAGAGTTCGGTCCACATCTGTCGTGCAGGGCACCGACAGTTGTGATGCAGGGAAACTGGGGAAATGTGGCATTCATGAATCTCATGCCAATTCTTTATGAGGTAGATTGACGACATTTAAAAATGTGAACTTCAATTTGTACACTTTTGGCCAGGTTTTTACGCGTTTTGACCCACTGTGGGTCCAAAGAATTGTCAGTAAAAAAATAACGGGTTCCCTAAATTCAGTCATTGTCAGGGAAATCATAAGGTGTACTCCGCCGCCTGCCCCAAACGGCAGGAAAGACGGCGGCATATCGCTATTGACCACAGTTTCACCGACACACTCCTAGTCAAATGATGCTGGTGGATATAAGAGAGCTAACGATCCTTGGAACATTCCTCCAAGCGCTAGCTCAATCACCCGTGGCTCCCCCCCCCCAACACCCCTGTGTGGGGCACTGCACCGCGTCACAGGCAGCAACCCTTTCTTCCGCTGCCGCTGCCGCCGTTCCCGTCGTCCTCGCGTCGCTCCCGTGTGCGGCTTTTCTGCCGCGCGTGCGTCCGCCGAGCGCGACACCTTCCAGCAAATCAGTCTGCAGTAACTGCAGGGGATATTTCTCGCAGACGTATAGCGTCCCCCTTCCCCCTTCCCTCTCCTGTTAATCAACGACGCAACTAATCTCGATCTCAACCTTTTCTTTCCATGGGGGAGTATCCGAAGAGCAAGATGTTCGACACACGCCATGCAACCTTGGAGGCTTTGGAAACTCGCATACGTGACCAAGTGAACCCTGCGCGCGAATGTGTCGAGAGGGATGGTGGACACTTTAATGAAGCCATCTTTCACAAGCGACGTGTGCATGTGATCGTCCCATAATTAGCACAGTCCCAGGGGCCATGGGGGCCTGAGTCTTTCTTTTCTGCTTAAAACCTGAGAAGTATTCATTTAGTACATGGCGTTTGTGCGTGGCCCAGATTTTTTTCGAATAACCACTTTTCCACCGTTTCAGTTTGCTGGGGTTTCATTTGAATGAGCAGGGTTTCTCAGTTCATGTGCACTTTCAACTCGATCGATTGAAGCAGTGAAGGCCGAGAAAGCTCTGATGGCGACCGCACCAACCATTTCGTCATGTGCCTCTGTGACACGGCGCTCTTCACCATCCGTTTTGTCACACTGTCGTGCGACGATGACACTTCGGAAGAAACTAAACGGACCGAGGAAACGAAGAGGAATGTCGAGTTGGAGGAACTGGATGAGAGAAAATCCTGAAAACCGCAGAGCGTGATCCAATTTTCCGTCGGACACGAAATGGATCCCCGGAAGCGGATGAGATCGTGGCACGCGGGAGCAACTTCACGATGGTGAAAGGTTTCCGATCGGGGAGACACCGGGAGGCAATCCGAAATTGCGCAATATCCCTGACTTTGCCATCTGTAGCCACAGATGAGAAAAACGATACGATGAATACCTTTCCTAGTCCTCTCTTCTCATTCATCTCCGGCATGTGTGTTATCCGTTATCGAGTGTCGAAGAGGACGTTGCGCGTGGAATAAAATGAACCGGCAGGCCGGATCCAGCCCACGGGCAACCGGTTTCCCGACCCTGGTCTCCGGGAACGAGCGCTTACTGCACGGAACCGAAGACCGACTTCGTTTTCCGAGGCGTTCGATAGGTTCTTCCATCGATTCCGACGGGTTTTCTAACGAACTGGTGACGGGTAATTCTGCTGCAAACCGGAGGAAACGAAGCGCTTTTTGGTCGTGCAACGAGTCACCACGATCTGCAAGACTTCCACTATGATGGGTTCATACCTTGTGAAATCACGATGGAATACGGGGTACGATCTCAGAAATTTATTAAATTTGGGGGGTGTGTTTCTTTTATGGGAAGAGCAATATTTCCCAATTCTTTTCAACTCTATCACCGATTGCTCAAAAGTTATGCGCATTAAAATTTGAGAGGCGGTGCTCGATATCCCGTGGGAATATATAGGTTTCCAATCTAAAGTTATGGTTCGAATTTGACAAAGAATGCTTCCTTTGAAAAGCAAAACTTAGAAAACCCCAAACGTGAATGGACGCGGTACACTCTTAAAAAAAGCCCTCGCTAAAAAGAGTTTTTTCTCTCATTTTATCGATTGAGGTGTTTCATCCCCCTTTCACTCTGAAAAAGGAGCGAATTTACTCCATCATGAAGGAGTAAAATTGCTCTCCTCCTCCATGAGGAAAAACGCTCCCATCAGAAAGTGATAGGGATGTCATGCAAATACGAAAATTCTCATTTATACTGTGTCGCGTTCGCACAAACGTTGACCTACTTCTAATGTACTGATTACAGCACATGTCAGAGAGTGGACCACCTTTTAAAGACTCCGTGGAATGTCCGGAATGTCAGTCCCTTTTTACCTCATGTAATTGAGGTGTGATTGACTGAAACTCACGGACTCTCCGTATATTTTAGAAATCCTATACGAATAAAATCATAGGCGTTCCAAAAGGGTTCTCAATAGGAATATGAGCTTCTTTATGGCCCTGGACTCTGTGAATATGTCTCGAATATGTGGATAACAAATGATGAAGTGTCCGTGTTTATTGATTCCTATAATGAGACTAGGCGAGACATACGGCAAGGTACTAAACAATCCTGCGAGGGACGATTCTAGGGAAAGAGAGAAGGGAACTTTTGTGTACTGTGCGAAAAGCGAGACCCTTACCGCCATCTAGGGGCCTGGCGAAGAACTTCAAGGTGTTCAATACGTGCGGTGAGGGAGCATTTGGTGAGTAATAAGAGAGTAAATTCGAAAAGCTCACGGTTTGCTCAGTTTTTACTCCCCAAACGCTCGGAATTTTCTAAGAGTGTAGCGCCCATTACCTTTCTTCAACCCCTTCCGGCGACAAAATTCAACCGTCTCGTATTCCTC
>CAJPEV010002108.1:4717-33933 GCA_905338385.1 Darwinula stevensoni | reverse complement strand
CTATCTTGAAAGACAACGTTGAAAAAAGGATGCTGTCTGAACCTCTCGCAACTCAATTTAGTCGTACCAGGATGGAGGAGCATATCGATGCTGTCCTTCGAGAAATGGAGTTCAACACAGAACTTTTTGAGTCACTTTTGTCTTCCTATCCTACTCGTCTTCAAGCTGTTCGTGATGCCAATGGAGGGAACACTGAATATTGAGCTTGTAAATATAAACCCACAATAAATTGTGCTACCTATTGGTATTTTCATTTTTTTCCTACCAGGCTTCGTTTACTCTGGGGAGGGGGGGGCTATCATTGTTTGGCACCCTGCACATTCGATTCGTTCTCTGTTAAGTGTGCCATGAGAGACTGAAAAGGCCTGCGATCGGCCTAACGTTGCACGTCCTCGACGAGGTGTCTCGAAGACGAGGGATTAATCCTCATCAGCCTAATTGGTCCGTAGGCCGAGGATTCAGTTTCTTTTCAACGAAAAAGGATAGGCCTAAACCTAACGTTATTGAGTTATAGAGAAGGTAGGTTGGGGGGAGGGGGGTGAGGGTGCAGTTGGGTTGAGGTCGAAGAAAGGTAAACGATTCACATTGGTTTTCACATTCCTACATGTCATAATGTCCGGGATTTAAAGTTATTGAAAGAAGTTCGCAAGCCTGAATAACTTTTGATCTCAAAAATGACCTCGTGGACCAAAAGCCGAATTGGTGCTTCCTTTGCAGTCGAAACATATACAGGTATCATAAGTAAAGTAAGGAACATTTTTATTGCTGCAATTTTTTCTGTTATTCAGGAAATACATTTAAAGTCCATGTCCAATCCCGTCGTGTCCAGAAAATACGCCCCTGGACGCCCGGAACTTTAGGGAAAATTATTCCGATTCTTCAATGAAGCCAAGAATGAAGACGCGAGTTTCTATTTACGCGACACTTTACGTTCCACTTCCAAAATGAAGTCGAGTGTGACCATGTGGTGCGTACAAGGAAAAGAAGGTTGCCTCAGAAGAAGAGAAAAGATTACTATTTTCCAGGCTCACGAGACCAGCTGCCTTAGCCTGTAGGGATCTCACACACAGACATTTGTCTTTCGGCCTAGCTAGCGGCCAGGATCGCACGCACTGTATGTTTACGAGGTAAACGGATGACCGAGACCGAGATTTATCCGCTACTGAAATCCTCCGGTTCGAATTAGATCGCCATTCCACGCATTGATACTATAGGATGAGGGAGAAACTCGAAGAACTCCCGCACTCGTCGGCTTCCTGTCGTCGTTCGTCAACGTTTTCAAAAAAGTGAAGGTGATGGATGCCGTTCGTCTCTCTGCAATTATGGAATTCCGAATTTTGAGCGATGGAAACAACACGAGGAAACCGTGGTGATGGGTTTTCTTTTGGAGCCCGTGTCTACGCTAGTGGAATTGCCCCCTGTTTCATCAGACACGCGAGAATTCTCTCTGAATTGACGGCAGCAGGCCGGAGGCACTGCGGTGAGTCGTGGCATCGTCCCCTCATTTCGGCGCCAACTCTCATCTCCTCTTTCATCCTGAAGATGGCGAGACGAGAGCGAACTTCGGACTTTCCATGGAAGATCCTTTTCTGTGGTCGACATTTTAAATTTCCTTCGCAAATGCACATTCACCGATCATCTAATATATATAGACGATCGTGACTGACTGAGTGACTGACTGAAGCTAATTCTAACCATGTCCTAAAGAAGTTATAAATCTGAAACTTGGTTCACTTGATCCTTTTGGGATGCAGAATTCAGATGAAATCCACTTTGGAGGTACATACCCTGGGGGCACTCATTTTGAGGGGCAGATGTTTTCAATAATATCTATTTGCTTCATTCAAACGGAGAGAGATGGAAAGCTGGAACTCGGCATGGACGTGCCTAGTGAGACAAAAATATCAGGGACAATGTCAAGTGTTTGGTGGTCCGCAGCTGGAGTGATTCACTTCTTCTTCTTACAACAGGGGGAAACCATCACGGCAGACAGGTATTGTCGTGAACTTGACAATATGCATAACAAACTGTCCACCAAACAGCCGGCATTAGTCAATCAACATGGGCCCATACTTCTCCACGATGACGCCAGAAACCACGTCGCACTGGTGACGATCCAGAAGTTGCACCAGTTGGGGTACGAAACACTACCTCATCCGCCTCATTCACCTGATCTTTCCCCCACGGACTATCACTTCTTCAAGCACCTGGACACCTTTCTAAGGAGGAAAAACTTTCGTAATCAAACATCAGTTGAAACCGCCTTCAAGGAGTTCGTCGAGTCCCGGAGCCCCGAAATTTTCCATGACGGAATACACAAGCTCGTATCACGTTGACAGAAGTGTGTTGTTCCTGTTGGAGCTCATTTTGATTAAAGAAGTGTATTTTGTTCCGTGTTTCGGTTGTTTGAAGTTTCCGTCCAAATTCCGACATTTCATTTGCAACAACCTGATACATTATTCCGATATAAATATAGGTTTGTTCTCTCTCGATACATATTCCTACGAGCTCATACTTTGAATATGTTTTTGCACTTTTGAAAAGAAATTGTTAAATGAAACACTATCATGGGAATTAAGCGCCCAAGGCGCGATAATAGCGAGTTTGTTTGCCCGAAGGGCAAACAAACGCGTAAGAAATATGCATGTTACAACCCCCAGTTCGTATCTCAAAGCGTCTGGCCTGTAGAGTTGTCAGACACACCAGCACAGATTTAGTCGCTTGGCATAGCTAGCGGCCAGGAATAAGCACGTCAAATGTTTAACCTCCCGAGGGGCTCCGATTTGAACAATAAAATCATTGGGTGAATGTGGTGATTGGGATGAGATCAGTCTGCCTCAGAAGGTCGAAGTGGAGTGAATATCGTTTACCACGAAGTGGAGCGAATATTCACCAACCAGGGTGGAACCTCTCTAAATGCGGAAAAACAACGAAAATAAAGTGCGGTAGTTCAAATCGGGCTTTCCTTTAGACTAATTTTTCCCCTCTCATTTTTCTCATGAGGGATTCTAGAGCATGAATAAGTACCCTATTAAGGACGACACTAAGTCATTACCTTAAAAAAACACGCAGAACATCCACTTTACCATCGCTACCTACAAAAACTGGCTCCCAGAGAGTCCAGGTGCGAGTGGATCATGAGTTCCTGGACAAGATGGTGGCTTTAGTGAAGCCAGAGCGTGGTGCATTAGTGCTTTATTCCCTGAAATTTTTTGGGTCCGTCCCATATGTTTAAAGTGTATTTCTTCCATCCACGCTTAATGATTTGTGCTCACCGGAAAACTTTATAAAACCTTTTTCCTAAATCGGAAAAGAGCTTGGCAGACTCTCTTTTGTTGACGTATTTTCCGACTCTGGTTGGTGTCGCGGGCTGTAAATTGTCCTGACTGAGGAAGTACATCGGTGGTAGATGTGACCTGGAGTCTCGCAGAGGCGGCATAAGCAGGTGGATTTAGAATCGTGGAATACTTTACGGGAGCTCATTATATAGTGGAATCCGTGAATAGTGAATCTCGTCATGAGATAGCGGTTAGTTTCGTTTACTCCTTTCCGGAAGCGACAGGTGAAAGGTGGATCTTCGTTGAAATTTTCAATTACGAACTTCCAACGCCTTTCGTTGACCTCGGCATCATATTCTGCACACACACGCCCCGCGAATGGAAAGCGGTCTGTCGTTTCCAGTTCTTCACAGGGGGTGGGAGTACCAATCATTTGGTGCGCCAGGGTGGCAGAGGTGTTACGAGAGAGGCAGTATCTTTTCAAGAAGACGTTTTCCGCTTTATGCAATTCCAGGAGGTGTCGAAGTTTCAGGTAGGGTACAATTACCTCCAGTTCATAAACGAGTTGGGGAGTTAACTCGATATTGAACAATTTTAATGCGGTCTCGATCTTCAGCCAGTGAATGTTGGTGAAAGTGCCGAAAATTCTTCGCGTCGACTTTTTCTTCGTCTCTACATGGTTTGCGGTCAGCGTTGTCTGAAGGGTGGCACCCAGGTATTCGTACGCTCTCTCCCAGCCGACGAAGTCATTGCCAAAAGTGAACGGTACATCAGCCTTGGAGCGGATATATCATTATAATTAAATTACAGTTAAATTAAAAATGGATACTGGCAGTTTCGAGCGAAGACATGGCGTTGTACAGGTACTAGGCATGCTCGTTAGTAGCCGTTTATCCACGACGGGGCGCGTTTTTATCGGTCGCCGACGTGCGACATTGGATCAATTTTGGATCCTGATGCACACGCGACGATTTGCATCCCGCGAGTCGGACGGCGGGAAAGGACACGGGATGCATGAGAATTACCGATTTCGGACAGAAGGTCTTCGGATTCCATCGTACACGACCCGATTTTCAAGGAAATCCGATCATGCATCGTGAGCCGTAAGCCGCGGCAAGCATGTGTGATAAGTCGCACGAGAGTCGAATGGGACTATGTTGTCGATTTAAAAAATCGCGACGCTTCAAATTCCCCTGAATAATAGCATGAAAAATGTGGCAAAATACATATTTTTCATTTCATGAAATATACAAGCGAAGGGATTTTTTGCGCGAATCCGTCAAAATTGACGCAAAGACCATTCGCGTGAATCATGCATAACATGCATATTTTCAACAGTGAGCTATGATTCCTAACTACGAGACGATACCGATATCTTACCATAGACATGATGTCCACAATGTTAGACCCACCGACTGGCAGTACGCAATCATGTTATCGACGTAGGAACTTCCAGTATGGTCAACTGAGACTCAATTGAGACAGTGGAAAAGTTGAACCTGAACATTGTGTCTCATGTTTTTAATTTTGAATTTTAAAAAAGGGATTTAACTAATAGGAGAAAGGAGACATCACTTCAGTTCCAATCTGTGTCCGTTCAAAACGTTAAAAAAAGCTGCTTTAATCCTTCCTATTTTCTCACAAGGAAAGGGTGATCGCGGATCTGGAAGGTTTTCCTGTACCTTTGCAATATGGAGCAAATGCGGGAGAAACAAGATTGAAAACATCCTGAAAAGTGATAAGCGCCATAAAACTGACTGGTAAAAGTTTTATCCCTGCGCAGGGCAGCGGCAGATACATTGCCACAAGCTTTTGATGTTTGAAATTTTGATTATATTGTTTTCTGATTTTAGAAAGTGTAATATTTATTGTAACCTGCCCCCTGGATTCGGGGTTTCCCTGACCGCTGTCCCGCTCAATTACATCTGTTTTCTCTGAAAGTTATCACCATGATTTAATTAGTTCTAAATCAAAAACGGAACATTTTTCTGCAACACTAATTATTCCAACTTAAATGAAGTTAAACTAGTGTCAGGTAAAATTGCTGCAAAACGGAGGAAATTAAATGCTCTGTTGTCGTGGAAGGAATCATCATGATCTTCAGATACTACCACCCCAGTAGCACCGAAACGCATTCGATGAGCGTTTCATTCATGTTACTCCCTGTAGGAGGTACTTATTAAGAATCACCTTGATAATCGGGTCGGACGGATGAACTTGCACGCATGTCTTGAAGTAAGAGTTATAAAAGACCGCGCGAGCGAGAAGGTAGGGAGCGCAGAGAGAGAGAGGGAGAGTAGAGCAGGGTAGTCAGATCGAGAGCAATGTAGAGGGAGTGATTGTGTGTAGGAGTGTGTGTCAAGGTAGTAGTTGGATCGAGAGCCATGTAGTCAGAACTCAGTGGTTGTTCCACCGTGAAGGTGGAACAACAATAGTAACAACCCCCATTGGGAATAACGAGCCAGCTTTCAAGTAACAGTGTTGTTTTGTCCCCGTCTCAATTACACAGGTATTGTCTTTCCTATATATATTGTATAAGAAGCTGACCAATCAGCCTCTATGTATATCCCCGCCATCCTTCCAGAACGGTAACTTAGTGGATCTCCCCCAATACTGGTTGTCATAATACATTCATTATATTATTAAGAAGGAGTCAACGGAGTTATTCTAACCTCGAACACGCTGGCGTTCTGTTAGTGAGGAATAATATACGATCACGTCAGAGCCGCCTACATCCCAGCGTTCCATTTACGTCCTCAGGCACATTCTATCGACTTCTTAAATGTTCAAATATGAAAAACAGTTAATATTATGCGTTCGTGAACTACACGAATGTAATGTTTCCAGGGAATGGGTTCAAGAAAACTTTCTTTTCTAGGATTCATTCGATATGCAATTAACGCTATGGCTGGGTTCTTTTCATCTCATGAAATCCATTCAATCTGAATAGAGCCCCGTACCCATGGCTGGGGTTAGAAGCCATGATGTAGCCGATAAATAGGATGGAAGGTTCTATCGTACATTATCTGGGACATTATGCAGGAGAAGCTTGGGGCAATTCAGCCTAACAACAGAAATTCTCATCTTATCTAAGCTACCTTATACTCAAAAGTAATACATCCTCTCCATCAAAAACTCTTTTCATGAGAGAGATGACGCTAAACACAAACATTTCTTCCCTTTAAGTCACCTTGTAAATTGAACCATGCTCCCACGATCTCTCGAGCCAGAGTTCTCTGGAGACTCATTCGACTGGGTTTGCTTTCGAGACGGATTTGTTCAAGAATTCGAGTATCTTCCGCTCTGGTTTATGTGGAGAGAGATCGGCTACCTTGTTGAAGGTATAAGAGGAATGAATCCAGATATATGAGGAAATGAGATGTTTTACGGACTACATTGGCACCATGAAGCGTCGATGGTGCCTACCTTGGCTTCAAGCCATTGTCAGATGGATATCATTGATGTGCGTTAGGAAACCATCTTAACCCTTTGAGCCCTGAGTTCCTGAGCAATTTTGAGCCTTCTGCCTGAGCTCCTGGGCCAAAATTTGCTAATAATGGGTATACAATGTTTGTGTAAATATCATAGTTGTAATATTAATGAAAGAGATGAGATTGATGCTTTGCATGCAAATAGCAGGATGACGTACCTTCATTTTAACGCCAGAATTATTTCTTTGTGTGCCAATCAGGCAATACGTCATTTCTCTCTACCACCGGTAAAGCGGTGGTGAGGGCTCAAAGGGTGAAACTCGCGACGAATGTCCTTCAAATACAGCATGTTTCGCGATCAAAAAGCATCTCATCTGGGCGCATAAAAGTAGCTCATTATTGTACATCGGACGTCCAAAGACCCCTTTGAATACACGTCGAACGTTCTCGAAAGAGTTCATGTGCTACTTGGGCGATGTCATGTGCATAAAGCCTGCAGGTTTTATTGGAACAGTGGTACCCGATCGTGTGAATGGAGCGAGAGAAGTGGATGCGAATGGAGGCGAAGAAAAATAAAGTAACATGCAACACAGAACCGAGACAATCCGCAAATCACCGGTGTTTTATTTTGCAAGATCCCGGCTCCGACACGGTACACCTGTAATGTTTTGCCATCCACCAATGCGACTGAGATGCGGGAAAATAAAAACCAACACTTTGAAAAACTCATTCTCACCGACCTCCCTTGCGTTGTTCGTGCAATTCCACAAATGTGCATTTAGAGCCATGTAAACAATCGAGGAAATTAGGGTGATGGGTTTCTTTGCGAAATCCCGCGTGAGCGCATGTGGCGCGGAGCTCAGGAATTTCCCTGTATTTCATGATGGACCCTTGAAATCCCTGGAATCACGGCAGCAGAAGGGAGGCACGAAAGTGAGCGATGCCAGCATTCCCTTTCGAGAATCATGGCAACTCTCGTTTCCAAGTTCATTCGAAAGATGGGGAGACGAGAGCTAATCTGCGATTTCCAATGAATATTGCCTCCCCTCCCTTTCTCATGGTCGATTTGCAATTTTCATTTCGAAAAGACACATCAGGTAAGGAAGAGTTCTGCCAAAACCCCAAGTTCATATCTCTAAACGTTTGGCCTGTAGAGCCTCACACACACACACACAAATAAACGCACAATTGTCGCTCGGTCTAGTTATATGTTAAAATCGCTATATATCGCTAAAATCGCTATATATTTAACCTCCGGTCCACCGGTTTGAATCAGGGCATTTTTTTTACATAGCTTTCCTTGTTTTATTACATATCACACTCTCTTTACATTCTGACGGTCTCGAATGGAGTTCCCCACGGTTTGCATTTGCTAATGTTCATGTTCCGGATTCAGGAAACGATAGGTGAAGCTATATCTTCTTTGGAGAGCTTTTAAGCATATTTTGCCAATACTATGAATGTGGTGAAACTCCTCTCATTTAAACTCGTTCGGTGATGGCTTCGAGGTTCTGGCATGAACGTGCGTCGAATCGTAATGGTGAAACCACTGGTGGCATGCGGCACGAGTGATTCACTTTCTTACGAAGTTCCGGAAAGACACCACCTGGCATTGCATAAGTCCTGTCAACATTGGGTTCCATCTACCACCTCCTGGTTTTGCGAGAGACATTAAAGGGAATTCACCGACGCTTTCGGCGTGGAACGTGCTGCCTCTACCGAGTTCGACAAAAAGGGGAGTATAGTGAATTCCGCTTCATTGGGTCACTTTGGTTCGAGGTCTATTTGCCACCCTCAAGCGGATGACCCCATTTACTGATGACCGAATGAAGTGGCATCCACTGCATGCCCATGCAGAGGTAGGGAAAATGTATTTCAAGCTGGCATTTTCTTTTCATTTCGAAGCATTTTCATATTCGCTCCCAAAATTGTATGAAGCTTCTATTGCGATAATATCACATTACGACAACGTATACTTTCGACGATGGCGTCATCTTACTATCCGATGACAGATGAAATCACTGCACCAGCGCCTATCTCCAGTTCCAAATTAAGGTTTCGAGAGACAAAAGTTACCCCGAAGTGAAACAGAGCTCCAACGAAGTTTATTTCCAAGTGATTTGTGTTCAAGAGAACTCAGTAGAAATTTGAAATCGTTGAGAAAACTTAAAATTGATGAAACCTGATCGTCCTCGTTCGTGTGAGGGTTCGATGGAATGCGTCCGGAATCAGGAAATGCCATTCGGGATGTATGGATGCTTGGATCGCAAAGAAGGCTCGATCGAGAATGGCATTGCATCGGCAGGCTTTAAGGTACTTTAAGGTACTCAATTTTAGGAAGGAATGATCAAGTTGGATGTCCTCAGAGCCCGGGAAGCAAGAGAGAGAAAGAAGGAGAGAATCGAGGCAAAGACCAAAAGGGACAAACAAATGGGAACGAAACGTTTCGAGATACTTTGAAGAGTTCGTCAGCAAAATAGGAATTGTGGGAAGTGAAAATAATGAAATTGGATATTGGAAAAGCGAAAGCGTTTCGAAAGCATTCCGTGAACAAACGAAACGCCTATGCTACCTTTCCTTGCTGGGCGCAACAGATCGAAAGCATCGTGACGGAATCATTCCTTTTAGCACATTCCCACAACATGGACGATACAAGAAAAGAAGAGGAGCTCGAGAGGTTGTCCTCTCAATCCGGAATAGAGTATAGAAACGAACGGGACAAAAGCGGTGACCTTATCGAAGTCTGCACCACGAGGAACGCACGTGAATGCGAGGATCGCACTGCCTCGTCGGAGCCACGAGCGGGTATCGGCACCTATGGCGTAAAAGTCCTTCAGCATATACAAAAAATGCGTGGCTCAAAACCTGTTGCTTCCGATGATCGAAGATCGTGCGTGAAATGTTCCCGAACGTAATTCTCAGACTTACCGTTTACTTTAATGATTAACGAATCCACATCCCCAGGCAGAATTCGTTCTGGAGGCGGCTCGAAACAGCAAGAAACAGGTCGTTATACTGTATATTATTCCTTTATTCGCTAACATAGACTGCGACTAGAGGAAACTGGAAAATGAAATGAATTTCCCCTTCTGTCGGTCAATGTCCCAGCCCTTCCCTTACATGCATCTTAACACGAAGCGATCCCCGGGAATACGAATCACACATCGACGAACTCGAGTCCTATCTTGGAAGAGAAGTTTTTCTTAAATATCTCATTCCATTGGATCCGATAACCTTCGACGAGAAATGAACTGTCGATCCATCGTAAATTCTTCTTGCAAAAAAAAGTAAATCGCCCAAAGGGCCGAAAGCGAATTCCGCCTCTTCACGGCAAAGTAGAAGCGTACAAGAAGTGGTACAAAGGTGAGAGGTAATATTTGTGTCCTTCGGGTCTGCATACGTCCCTCCGTACGTAACATCTTGCAGATGTGGTCCAGACGTAAAATAGATACGTTGAAGTCCGGGTTCTCAATATAATACTCAAACTGAGCAAAAGATGGGGTTCATGTTCCCCGAAAATCCAAACTTGTGTCAGAAGGCACCGGACCTTAAAAAAGGAGCTTTCTTCCGTTTTCTTTATCAAAAGGTTTTGGTAGCGCCTATCACCTTTCTTTAGCCCCTTCCTACCAGAAAATTAAACCTCCATACATTTCTCTGTGAGAACATCAACGGGAACGAAATTTGGCATACTTCTTCCTCTCTCAACATGGAATCGCTCCAGTAAATTTGAAGCTCCATCTCCCCGGGGTTGTGGAGGTCAATGAATCTTGTTTTTTTTTTTTAATATGTGAATTTCATTCCTTTTTTTTCTCTTTCCTGCCTGGGTAGCCACTCCTGGGAGATTTCTGGAGTAAATAGACCGATCAAGAGAAACACAGGGTGATTCAAAAATCACCTACATTTTTTGGTACCGTATATTATATAAATCGATTCGTCTGCTCTTCCTGAGCAGTTTGGTATAATATTAGTGCAGGGCGAAATATACTTTCGAAGAAACGACGGAAAAATTGTCATAATTAGTGAAACACCCGATTGGACTTTCGCAGACAGACACTTCTGATCATACTGCTCCCAAACCAGAATATGGCCTTTACTGGAGTATTGCGAGGAAGGATGGGAATGAAAGTACAAAATAAAAGGAGGGAGAGAGAGAATTAAAGGGAAACTCACTGCCCCACTGAGGTACCACAGGAAGGATGTTGATGGGTTGAGAAGAATCCTGGGCGAAAAGAAGGATTCCTCCCTCTAATTCCTCAGACCCATCTCCAATGATTTCTTGAGGTAGAAAGGTATCTGAAAAAAGTATTCCATCCATACCGTTATCGTCAGAGACTCCCCCTTCCGTGCCGGTAAACCAAGTCCCACTAGGCGAATAAAACAGGTAATTCACCGAAGTTTTTTTGTTGCGCGAAGGAAGCATCCATGTACACAAGTGGATGAGAAAATTCCTCCAAAAATGATGAATGAACTTTCTTGACCGAGGTGTCAATTCAGATCTGAACCGGAGCCGATACTTACTTGGTTTGGAGTTGAAATGGTATTACCATGTTGGCATAACGCACTCGCCACGAAAATCGATGGATGACGGAACCTTGCGGACCCGACCAGCAGAACGTGTCGGTCCGATCGGGGCCGGCCCGCATCCCTCTCAGAACTCAAGGCCTGTCATAAATATCGCACAGTAATCGTTCGTACCGGCCAATAATTAAATTGGCAACCTCGCCACACGCCGGATACCGGCTCAGATTAGTCCTCTCCGGCCAATCTGCATCCCGACATAACTGAAAATAATCCCTCATTCTTTTCTAATATACAGTATATAGACGATCGTGACTGACTGACTGACGCTAATTCTAACCATGTTCTAGAGAAGTTAGAAATCTGAAACGTGGTACACATGTACCTACTGGGATGTAGAGTTCGAAAAAATCCGACTTTGGAAGTACATGCTATAGGGTAAATATTTTGTGGGGAGAGGTTTTTAAAGATACATATTGTGAGGGATTAGGATGGCATCGGAGGCTCAACTGGACTCAACTCAATGTTGGGTTCGGTGGTGTAGTGGTAACATTCCTGACAAGTAATCAGCAAATCCTGGTTCAATTCCCGCCCATTCTTATGCGTTCTTTCGGCCTATTATTCCTTCTAAGTCGCGTTACTCATTCACCCTCCGTAACATTATTTTTGCTTTTGTGAAACGGAGAGACATGGAAAGCTGAAACTTGGCATGGACATGCCTACCGAGAGGACGAGTTCAGGAAAAATGTAAAATTTAGGATCCATGCCCTGTGGGGTCATATTTTTAGGGCCGCCGTTTTCACGTAATTTTTTTTTTTACCCTGACGTATTTAGCTGGTATGGAAAGATGAAACTTGGTACATAACTACTTGTTGGGATGCTGCGTGCAGAAAAATTCAGATTTAAAGTAAATGCCCCAGGGGCACACATTTCAAAGGGAGATGTTTTCAAAAAATTTTTCTGCATCAGTTAAACTGATGAACATGGAAAGCTGAAACTCTGCATTAATGTGACTACTGAGACAAGGAATTATAGAAAAATATTAATTCTCGTTCCCCGCTGGGGAATTTTTTCGAAAGACGATGTTTAAAAAAAATGTCGTGGCGAATAGGACAGAAATGGAAAGGGGAAACTTGGCACACGAATAATTGACATGCTATTATTATTATTGAGTTGAGGGAATATTCATCTTTAATGGTGCATCCCCTCCTGGCATAGCTTTTGGGCGCGTCGGCTATTCCAAACATGTTTTTTCACCAGCGAAAATGGCAAACGTATAATGTTGAAACTTAGTGGGCATGTAGTTCTCTGAGGATTGATTTCAGTATTAAAAATATAATGGTATTTTTAGGTTGAAACGCTTGAGGGCACATATATTGCAAAAGGCGTCTTTTCTCGATCCAACAAAACAGAGGGCGCTTGGAAGTTTAAACTTGCCAGGGGGTGGAGGAGATGAGGTTGGGTTTGGGATTGAAGAAAAGGAAAGTTTTTGAAGAATGGCTTCGATATGGTTCAGCATTAATATATGGCATTTCCAAAATGCCATTTTTGCAGTCATCTATCCACAGTGGTTTATTGTTACTCAGAAATGTATCATTCTGGCGCTTAATCTCCCATGAAATTAAAAATATTCCTTAATCAGGAAACATTTTCTTAAAGGAAATCTGAGTCCCGTATCATCTTGTATACCTACTTGCATCGCCTATTCGCACTACATTATAATCTTGCCTGACACATCATTGCTCGATTTTTAATAAATTGTATTCTGCGCGTATGTCGCAAATATTTTGATTATGGGTTGAGTTCTGCTTTTGCTCACATTTGTCTCTGATTTGCAGTTGACATAAGTGGAATCGTAGTGAACTTTGTGAGAACCGCAACTTCCATATCATCGTCAGTTTCAGTATTTGGTGTTCCGGAACATGGGTTGTCATTTGCACTTCCTGTGTCCTTAAACTTTTTCTACAATGATGCAATCTTGGTACTCAGGATGTGCATCTTTCTGGCTTCCTCGCGGTTCTGGCTTTCTGAACTTTCTCGCTTCCTCGCGGTGACAACCTCCTTCAATGCATTTGCCACAGCTTACTGGAGAGCGTCTACCTCGCCGAAGTGGCAGCTTTTCCTAAGGAATTTTATTTTGAAAATCAGCATAATTCTCATGTCAGCTGTACAAACGAACATTGGTAGGAACATACCTAAGATGATCAAGAAGTTCTAAGGCTGAGGCACTTCCAGTTGCAATATACCTATTTATTAATATTGTCATGAGAAGACAAATGCCTTTGAAGTTGATTAGCAAAACTGCATCATATTTGTCAATAAATAATTGCGTTCATGAACTTTTATTCAATGTGCCACAAAAAGGTATGCTGAATGGCTATTAGAATTGAAGAGAATGTTGAAATTCTCACATTATTCATCTCAATTGTAATACCCCTTCAGCAGTCTCTTTCGGAGGTGCTTGATGAAAGTTCATGAAAGCTATCTTTAATCAACTAATTAGATTACCTTTCGCTAGACACTATCATAATATCTGTTTCATCATCAGAATAATGATATATCTATATATATAACTAGCGAGTTTGTTTGCCCGAAGGGCAAACAAACTCGCTATGGTCGCGCCTTCGGCGCTCCATTACCTTAGATAGTGATTAATTCATATATTCTTTGCGAAATGGCAAACACGTATTTAAAGTACGTCCCCATTGAAATACGTGACATACGGGGACGAAAGTCTTCATTTTCATCAAAATCATTATTCTATTATTTCTGTTTTATTTGACATCTTTTCATGGTTCCCTTTTTTGTAAGGGTGGAGAATACATTTTGCAATACTTCCTTCGTATAATCTACGCTAATATTTCAAAAGTAGGATTTTTCCTGTACTCAGTTATCAAATAGATACTTCTGAAATACTTTTTCTCCTGAAATGTTGACTCAGGGAACTCTATGCCACCCAGTTTCAGCCTTATACGTTTCCCGGTAAAAAAAAAATATATATCTGGAAAAGCCAACCACCCAAAAGCTGTGCTTTGGGGAGACGCACAGCAAAAGTTGAATTTTTCCTTCAATTAACGTCACGTCCATTATGCGTGCGCTAGCTACTATTTTTCTATTCCTGCCCAATTTGCTGGATATTAAACATTCTTTGAAAACATAACGTCCCCAAGAAATATCCCCCCAAAAATTCCAATACTTTGGAAATTTGTCATTTTTCCTGAGCTCAATGCGTCAGCAGTCACGTTCTTTCCAGGTATCAGCTTTCCATGTGTCTCCGTTTGATTGAAGCAAAGAGAACTATTTGAAAATATGTTCCCCGGAAAGGTTTTCCCTATGGCATGTATCACCAAAGTAGAATTTTTCATGAACTCAGCATGCAAATAGAGATGTATGTCACTCAGTCAGCTACTGACGATCATCTACATATAATAAAAGTATAATTTTTTCTTAGCTATTCATCTGGTTCTTCTTTGGCAAGTTTAAACTTTTTAGTGCCCTCTGTTTTGCTGGATCGAGAAAATACACCTTTTGCAATATATGTGCCCTCAGGCGTTTTAACCGAAAATTACTTATTTATTTATTTACCGAAATCAATCCTCAGAGAACTACATGCCCACAAAATTTTTATATTTAACGTTTGCCGTTTTCGCTGGTGAAAAAACATGCTTCGAAAGGCCGACTCAGACGAGACTTCTAACGTTACAGAGCAACGAGGTGTGCTCAGATCCCTGTGGTATAAGGGCGTAAAGCCTCATGAAACTCAATAAAGAATAGCTAGACAGTTTAGAAGAAGTTCCATGTCGTCCAGAAATGCGTACGATGCCTCGATTCCCTCCAACCCGTTCATTATTGGGTTCATCAAAAACATTGTTGCATCCTTTTCTGAATAGTTTGCACAATTCTTACACATATTTTAATGGCATGCGGTTTCTCTTGTACTGCCTACACATTTGTCAATGAACTTAACAAGGTTAGTTAGAAAGGAAAATGAAATGCACCCAAAAATTCCAGTTACCTAACCTTTGTGCCACCCCGAAGAAGTTGTAGGAGGTACTCTTAATAAGGATGCTTAAATCGTCGTGTTGGACAATACGCATGCTCGATATGATGTAATATAAGTCCCGCGCGCTCAGAGAGTGTGGGGTAGAGAGTAGCAGCTGCGCTGTCGTCGGGACGAGAGTCAAGAGTGTGGGGCATCGCGAGTACAGTTGAGGACTGTTATAAAGACGCGGGACATGTGTTCAACCCCGGATCGGGTTGGGAGTGAGTGCTGGAAGTCTTTACATCTCACACAAACATCCATTCAGGTATTGATCCTTTTGTATTCCTTGTCCATCAATCATCTGATGCAATAGATTCCAAAACGGTTCCAAATATCCCTATTCTGATCCCTGCTGCTATTGATCTCACCCAATAGTGGTTATCTCAATAAATGTACTGTATTACAAACGAAGAGTCAACGGAGTCATTATAACCTCGGACACGCTGGCGGTCCGTTCGTGAGTCATTAATGTTAATTCACGTCGGAGCCGTCTACAAAGTCATATACAGTATAGCATCCTAAAGAATATGCTTATTCATTTTCTCCAAACGCTGTTAGGACAATAGGAAGCTAAAGGGCTTCCACACGAAACATTCATAAGAAAATGAGATTTTAGCATTTCGAAGTGACACGTGCTTCAATACGCCCAATTGAAGAGTTCTCCATTGAAAATAAAGTATTTATATGTGGAAATTTGCTATTTCCACTCATTCAATGAAGGTGTAATGTCTAGATGGAGAATAAGAAAGAATGAATGAGTCGACTCACGAGAAAGTTTCTCCCCGATGAGGACAATGGGCCTTTTCAGAAGATTTGCTGCCGATTGTATTTGTAGAAGGGGATTCGCGGGATCCTCCTCCAACAAGAGTTTCTGTATGGAACAACACAACCACAATGTCTCATATCTTTATGGTCTTCCAGCCTCATTTTTCATCTATTAATGAACACGTCTCTACGATTCATCCACGAAATCAGGAGCATTGTGCAATAAGAAGCCATTGAACGATCATCTTGCAGGAAAAATAATTATACTGTTTGGAGAATGGATCCGTCATATGTTCAATATTGAAGTAAAAATTGATGTGCAGAGTAAAGGTGTCGACTCTACACGATAGAGCTCTTCCAGTGACGATATGGTACCCACGGTCTCCAATGGGTTGCGATCCATAGAAAGGATGTATCCCCTTAGTTCTCTATTCGTACTCCGTGGGACGTACGACTCTTCCTGTCACGCCGTCTTCTCCTCCGTTAATGAATGTCATGAAACTTCAAATACTGTATCACGCTTCCTAGGTATTCTCTCATGTTCACCAATTGCTTCCCTAACCGATAGATGGTGTTTGCATTTAAACGCAACTCAAGACCGACCTTTTTGTGGAGCTCAGCGAAAGCCACATGCCTCAACGGGTTTATTCGATTTGCAACCGGAGGACCTGAACTGGGGAGAGGGTTAGCTGCTTCGGTTGCTAACACCCAGAGAAGCCTGCGAAGAGAGCGACTCTTTCCTGAGCGATGACGTCGAGCTTATCACACATCCGTATTATGCTCTTCGATTGAAAAAGTGAGGGGATTCAATTCTTTCCTTCAGGCAAAATGTTTGGATTCGCTAGGCATGCCCAGTACTCATATCGCGATTATAGTTGCAAGGATGGCTCAAGTAATGGATCTCGAAAAAAAGCCTCAGGAATAGAAACCATCTTATATAATGTAAGATAATTTGGATGACATGATAATTGACGACATGAAGCCTGCTTTCTTGGTACTTTCATAGAACTTCTTAAATTTCAAGCCTCATTAGAAATCGTATAATAATGCGCTTAAGTTTTAATATTTATGGATCATCCCACACAGGCGTTTGAAAAACAACGAAATATTGAATGAAAGGGAGCAAGGAACGTCAGTAAAAGAAAAATCTATGTAGTTCCAATTCCAGTTTTCTTAGCAATTCAATCGTAGAGGGCTTACCTGATGCTGAAAGAAACATAACTATGCCCTACCGATGGCTGATTTCATTTATTGGGTTGGAAAGAAAGTCTTGCAACACTTTCTAAAACTATTAATAAAAATTTTCAAAGGAATGATGGGCGGGGCTTTCCATTTGTATATGCTGGAATTTTCTCGAAGCTTCTGCCTTCGGGGTATATAAGGCGGCTTCTGCCATCAGTTGGCAGCCATAGCTCCGATCGAACGATCCCTACGAGTTCCTCCAAGGACACTGCGAGAGCCGCCGCGGACAACATCTGCGCTGCATTCAAGGGCAACGTCGTCAATTATTCCAAGGTGTCTCGATGGTTGAAACGCTGGGAATCTGGCGACACGACCTTCGGAGATAGCGCATTATTATACGATTTCTAATGAGGCTTGAAATTTAAGAAGTTCTATGAAAGTACCAAGAAAGCAGGCTTCATGTCGTCAATTATCATGTCATCCAAATTATCTTACATTATATAAGATGGTTAGTTAAAATGCGGCGGGGGGAATTTACGATCTTCTTTACCTCAGTTTCACAGTCCCTATTTTCTCTCCGGCGAATATGTTTCGTAAGGCGAGAAAGGGAGCGAAACTATGGTTAGTGATTTTTTTCCTAAAAACAAGGAAGTACAATCGATAATAATCCCTTACGTGAGCAGAATCCATAACCTTTTTAAAAGCTTGAAACGAAGGAGGGAAAGTACTTTTCAAATTGCTATAAAAAGTAGATGGTTATTCAAAAGAGTGTTGAGCCGCATGACTTTTTAGGAGTAAAATCGCAACTCCAATTTAGCTCAGCTTTTCAGGAAATCGCTCACTTTTTCCAAGAGTGTAGACTCTGGAGGCAAGTGGAATGTCAGATCTGTATATAGACTGAAAATCCAGTTTCTTTTTATGGCCGGTAGATTTGTTTATATTACTTTCTTTGGTTTCCTGGATGCTTGTAATCTTGTAGCTCCCATTCACTTTCCGTCCTGCTCCCTTCCGCTCCCGACAGATATTAATTTGGTTCCTAGGCGTGTGAGCACATAAGAAACGAAGCGGAACGGCTGCAACCGAGACTTCTGTTTCTTCGATGTGAGAGTTACGTGCAAGAGGGAAATGAATGCCTCCTGAAGTTGTGAAGACGCGTCTTGATGCGCATTTCTTCGCAACTTCACTCTACCAACTCCACCGTAGTGTACTCCGCCAACGTAACTTTGGTCAAAAATTTCTCACATAGGAGACGGAAACACCTTTGTTGCAGGTTTTGCGTGGACGCGAGACATTTTTAGCAAAAGGAAAGGCAAATACAATGGAATCGCATACGAATTTGTACGAAATGTCTCCCGTCTACTTTAACAGGTTGACAGCCATGGGTCGCACTTGTGCGTTCCGTGCTTCACCTTCTCCAAGGGATATAAAAAATTAATTTGGCCCAGGAAAGTCACCAGGCCAACTTGACCGTGGCGGTCAACATGTTAAAGTACTGAGTGGGGTGTTACCCATCACTCCTGGCGTACAATCTGATAAACCAAAAGAACATGGCATAACATGCACGAATATTGCATCTCGGGAGTGTTTGTGGGGTCATCTGTCTCGGCATACAGTATGTTACATAACTTAAGAACCATAGTAAAAAAAAAGCTCTATCCCTAAGGAGTTAGATATAAGGAATACGAGGGACTTTCGATTGCCAGCACAGACTTATCATTTTTCCTGCGTATGATTCATTTGGAAGCTGACGAACCGGAGAGCTCGAATGGTCTGGTGGAACATCAGACCATTCGAGCTCTCCGGTTCGTTGTACGTCTCACTGTTCGTTGTACGTTGCATATTCGTAGTTCGTCTCTCCGTTATATTCAAACTTGGAAGATGGTCGCTTACGTTTTCTGAGTGAACCGGTCTAATCGAGGGAGAACTGACGTAACGAGTACGTTGTGAAAACAAGTAATATCGACATTCTCTTCGGAAAAATGTCCACAAGTCGTATCACCGTGAAACCAACCAATATTGTCACTCCACGAAAATTCCTGTCAACCTCCGTCTCCCACTTCATCGTGCTGAGGATGGCCCCCCTCCCTCCCCCCATGAACCCTCGGGGCAATGCATTGGCAGCCGATGGATTCGCATGCAACCGCCTGAGTGCATGGCCTCTTCTGCCACTTCACCTTCCCTCCGACCCGTGTGTGCTCGTGCGTCTCAAAGGGATTCTTATGAAACCGCTTACTTCATTTTTCGAGAGCAGTCAGTTGTGGCTCTTCCATTCTTGGCGCACTTCTACAAGCAAGTTGATCGCTTCTTCAGATTGCAAAATGTACAGGATGATCCAACATGAGATACAAAACTGACTTCTCATGTTAAGAATATAATACCCTTAAGACACAAAAGTACATCCGATAAATAGTTAGGTAAATAGATACTTCCTTTACCTCCAGCGTTAGATAAGCAGCCATCACATCAATTATTTAACCTAAAAACAAATTATGTGGATAATCAAAAACATTAGGGTATTAAATTCTTCTCATAGGCAATTAGTGGGGAATCTCTCGTTGGATCACCTTCCATTTCTAATTCCCCAAAGCCTCTTGGAACAAGACACAACAGTGTGCCACCCCTTCTCTGGATGAATCATCTGCTCAAGTCATGACAATAATTTTTGTATTGTTGCCAGATTCATAAATTTAATTCAATCTCGGTACTTTTTGTCATTCCTCTTATGCTTTACTTCAAGGTTTCAAGGGTAAAGGGGTCGGGTGGTTTCCCTAAGGTGTCGATACGGAATGGTTCGAACGATCGGAAACGTCTTTCCGAGAATATTAGAAACCTGCTTTTCCAACACGGAAGAGGAAAAGCATGTTCGCTTAAACTTCGAAATGCGAATGTAGCTCCCTTAGACGGAATATTTTGTAAAATATAAGGGGAAAATTCTGCAAATAGAATGAAGTCGGATTTCCGGGGATATGCAGGAGAACCCTTACGAAAATGTCTTATAGGATTCCTATATATTCCTATAAGNCTCTCACAAGAGAGTTTTGTACGTCCCTAAATATCTCGCCTTGCCTCATTGTAGCAATCAATAAACTTCAACAGTTCCTTCTTTGTCATCCCCATCTTCCAGATAGAATCATTGAGTCCCGTGAAGAATTATGCCCTTATTCCTTTTGAAAACCACCTACGAAAATGAGTGGACTCTATCCAAATGGAGTTTCAGTAAAGAGACGTGCTCGCAGGTTCTGTCGTATTTCTTAGGTCGAGAGAAGAATACTACTTCTCTCTACCGAAGGAAGTATACATGCAATCCAGCGACATATGTTGGGCAGGGTCATAAATTATGCAGACCCTCGCAGTACCGGTATTAATAATGCATGTCCCCCCTACCATGGAAAAACCCCTAATCGGTTTTTGATTTACACCGAAATGCTGTGCCATTATTAACCCCGGTCGCCTTTTCCGTCGTAATGCCTGGATTTCGAAACCCAAAATATCCTCCCCGAGTCCTATAGGTCAGGAGACCTATAAGACCCTGTGGGATCCTATAGGATTCTAAAGGATCCTATAGGTTTTTTGTGTTTCAAAAACCTATAGGAAAGTCTATAGGTTTCCTATAAGAAATAGCTAAAGGTTTCCTATAGGACATTTCCGTAAGGGAATTCTTCGTCTATTAGAGGCAATGCGGATTTTCATGCTCTTAGTCGGAAAATTTTGCGAGGGAGACTCGCAAATTTTCACAATGTAGTCATTGTTTAATTTTTTCCTCATGTTAAGAGAAACTTGCTCGATCGGAACACACATTCAGACCATCACACTGTACATACCGATTCCGTCCACATCGAACCGACGGTGTTTCGAGCCACAGATATCATCTAATGTTTTGAAAACAATCTGCATATTTTGACCGTGGGACCGGAAAACGAAAAAAGTTTTTCATTCGACACGATTACGGACGAAAATCTGAGAGAGATGGAGAATTTCTAGTGTCGCACGCGTAGTTTATTGACTCCATGTTTGTCCCAAACCGTTCAAGTTAAACATACCTCTAGACTTTTGAACGTTGGCTCAATTAAATTTAATCAATCCCATCACTCCCCAAATTCGCTATGTGCCGAGTTTTAGGTGTTTCCGTTCTATAATATCGAAACGAGACGCAGCGTAGGAATTTGTAACTCTTGGTTATGAGGCGAAGGAGGGGAGATACTCACCTTCCCTTCCCTGCTTTCCAATCTGAGAGATTACCAATTTCCCGATATAACAATTTTCAGTGAGTTCCAGGTTAATTGTGTCGAGTAGAATTATTAAGGTGTAATGTGCAAATTGCAAACTTTGGGTGGATGAACGCTTTGGATCGATAACAGGGATGTGTGACGTCATCGAGAAACCTTCAATTGGATATATGTGCATTTTCAGCGAGTTCAAGCATTCCAATTTCTAACCTGGGTATAGGATAGGATACATTTTTCGCCATGCAGAGATGCGGATGAGCTCTCTCGGACCAACCCGACCCGCGGTTCGGGCGTGCAGCTCGGTTGACGAGAGAGTTTCCGGTTGGATGCAGGCGAATACGACACGAGAGGGCTCTTTTTCTTCGGCCGCTTCCAGCTGCTGGCAAAAGAGCTATCTCTTTCCGCGGACGCTCGACGCGATGACGTCACCGAGTGAGGTCATTCTCGGGAAAGCAGCAACCATCGGAACGCAGCGAACGATGAGGCCGCCGAAGATGCCGGCACGAACTTGACGTCGTGAAATACTGGAAGCGTCGGTAGAGCCGCTTTGACACTTTGAAAAACGACGCACCCAGAAACGTCCACTTCTGAAGCTTAAAGGCCTAAGGCGACTGCCGGCCGTCTCGATCGGTCCGACACGACCAATGAACTCTTAACTTGTTACTCTGAAAATGGGGTAGCAAAATCTTTGTTACTCTCGAATTGGAGTAACCTTCTAAGTAACAGAGAGGAAAATCGCATATAAAAATATACATTTGGAATGAACTTTTTTTATGCACTGGCGTGTTCATCAAAAGGAAATGAACATTCTGAACCTCATCGATATCTTCGGTGGCAAATTTCTAACTAATTTGTTAGTAATGTCGATGTTAGGGCTGTCACGATAGATCGATGCATCGATACCACTATCGAGAGTTGGAGGGTATCGATTATTTTTTTGGATATCGCGATACATCAGCAAAAATTTTGAAGCGAAATTTCCCTTTGGATCGAGGCTGGTACGGTAAAATACAGTCCTTCGCGTGTAGCGGAATCCGGGCTGGGAAAGAAAGAGGCGGAGTGTCCCGCTTGGGCTTGGGACTTCCGATCACGGATCACAGGATTTCCGAATCCTGGAAATGCTGGGACTGACTATATGGAAGACGGGAAGAAAAAAAGGAATCGGAGACAGGAAGTGGGAAAATAGAGGGAATATTTTTTTCTCTTCCATTTCAGTCTTCAGCTCCATCTCGTGAGGTGCATGCTGTGAAAGTGACCTGTTCTGTTATTCTTTTGATTTCGAAAGGTACATTGGTTGATCCCCCTCTCTAAATCCCTGTCTTTCTCTTTAATGTGCAGTCTTACGTTTTATATTTGACACGCCCTTGGGCATTTTACCTCTTTCCTTAAGGTGAACCTCGAGTGAAAATTTTACATGGACGGCGCTCGAATGATCCTTTCTCTGAGTTTTGTTTTAAAAGATGGCAAATGCTATTTTAGCGTCGAGGTCGAGCCGCGAGACGGATAAGATTTCGACGAAGAATTCATGGAATGTTGAGAGCCCTGTATGAGAGCACTTTCGTTTCTACTCGATAAACGGCCGGACCATCGCTCGGGAGACGAAACGTAATATGGTGTATGTACACCGTAGGATGGAAATCTCATACCCGGGGAGCACAACGAATCTCGGCGATCGTCTTAATCGCCGTCGTTCCGCCATATTGTTGCTCGGAGAAGAGATAGCGGAGGTCAGAGGACAAAAACGACTCGCAGATTTCATAGAGCAGAAAAGGGGGAAATGGAATGGAAGCGGTGCCGAATCCCAGACGATGGACCGAGACGTCGCATGCCGGATCGCAGTGGATGCTCTGCCTTCGTACCTAGTGCACACATCTGGGTCGAAGAAGGTCACGGCGAAGAGATGACCTCAGTGTGATACTTGCAGTCGGGCACATCTCTCGTCTCCGATTGAGAAATGATGCGACGGAAGGCGGGGGATCCTCTTCGCAGACCTCTCTGGAATACCCAGCCTCGCCATCACGACGGATCGATGGAAGTCTTCGGCCGATCATTCTCGTCTTTCTCTCACGGCTCACTTGAATTCCTCGGACCGAGAGCTCGAGCACGTCGTGTTGGAGACTTTTCCGATGCCAGAAGGGGAAAGTCATTCTGCCGATGCGATAGAAGCCAAACTCCAAGGAGTGCCTGAGAGTTGGAACGCGAACCCGAAAGCGACGTACCGTGTCCCGAACGATGTCAAGAATATCGCGAATGCTCGCTGTCAGTTGGGACTACCTCATCTCTCTTGCCATGGGCACAACATTAATTTGGCTTTGAATGCTGGAACCGACCGACAGATCCTAAGGGTGTCCCTTCTGCTAAAGAAATGCAGGAAAATCGTTGAGCACTCGAAGCACGGACGTGTCGGTGCTTCGCATGGCTAGGGAAGAAAAGCATTGCCCTTCTCACGAATCGATACAAGATGTGCCCACGAGATGGACCTCGACCTACGACATGCTCGTCCGCGTACTGGAGCTCCGATGTGCAATCGACGAAGTCCTATCCACGCACGAGAAAAAGGAAGAACGTGATGCGGCTCGCAATACGGAAGACCGGTATGAAGCGCAAGAGCTTCGCGATGTGCATCTTTGAGAAGAGCCCCTCGACTTCAGTTCGTGAATTCCTGGTTCCCCTTCCTTTTCGTAATTGCAGGCATTGGCTCCTATTGTCATGTCCCTTCAGGCACCGACAGCACAAACTTTCGTGTCGGTTTCTTTCGTACTCCCAATGCTCTACGAAATAAAGGTAAGCATCCGACGTTGAAAGAAGAGCTTAGATAAAATCGAGTCAAACTAATGATTTGATACAGGAAGTATACCCGAAGAGGAAGGAGGACGACACACCGATCGTTCACGATTTCGAGCGACTGGCATTGAAAAATCTCACTGGCAGGTACGATCGCCCAGAAGAACGGGAAATTTTGGAGTTTGCTTCTTTCTTGGATTCTCGCTTCATTGTTGAATTAATTTGACCTAGTTAATGCTTTTTCTCGCGAATGGAAATAGTTACAATTCTAGATATCATATCCTGGAATCTCCTGTCATCACTCAAGATGCTACTTCTCGCTTGCGAAAGGAGATTTACTCGATGGTGCACGTGTGTATCCCATCTGTCCGAGCACGCGTCAGTGAATCTCATCACACGTTTCACTTGGAACCTTCCTGCGACGTGGAAGATGAACTCGTCGACGATCCCGGATGTGCAAACGCTCCACCACATAAAGTGATGAAATCTGAAGGACTCGTGTGAAAGCCTCGAACGAGAACGAGCAAACATCGACCGACGAAGTGGGATCGTATGAAGCAGATGACAGCAGGAATGGGGAAATGAACCCATTGGAATTCTGAAGAGAGAACGCTAGAAGATACCCAATGGTCGCGCAAATGGCTAGGAAATACCTGGCCGTTCCTAAGACGTGTGTGCCCAGTGAACGTCTCTTCTCCCGAACGGGAAATATTGCTACAAAGTTGCGCTGCTTTCTGCTCCCCGAGAATGTTAATAGACTTATTTTCCTTTCAGTTATAATGCAGCCGAGAGTGAACAAATTCGTATTCATGGATTCTGAGGGGCCAAATGATGTTTTTTATCCCTCATATGGTTCATCGGTCGAGATACCCGACCGCCACTTTCTTCCCGGGGGGTCTTAGTTTTTGTTCCGATGCATCGATGGTCTGAAAACTGCTATCGCGACAGCCCTACTCTCGATGTAACAATTCTCGGAATGTTTATGAAGTTCAGGATGTAAGATTCATTTTTTAAAGAACAATCCAGTTCATAGAGAAATTTTTCGTTCCGAGTTTTTAACATTTTATGTGGAATTTTCTTCTACGTTGCTCCATAGGTCACTCCTACTCGAGAGTTAAAAAATTACTCGATTCTGTTACCCCGTTTTCAGAGTGACATCGACGAGAGTGTGGGTCGGGTTCGTCAAGCTCGGTCCGGCGATCGAGTTTCGAGTCGGGTGGAGGCCAATAAAGGAATGCTCGAGTCGGCTTCGGAGTCGGCGACCCGTGCAGGGCTCTGTCGGACGGGCGGAGAACGGGAGGGCATCGGCTACAGATGGTGTCCCTACCGAGAGCTTGTCGATTCGGGGACTCGTTCGGACCCCCCGGCATTTGAGATGATACACCTCGGCGTTTTCACGAAATCAGGGACGGGGAGATGAAAAATTCCGAAGTGACTTTCTTTTAATCTCTCCCTGACGATTTGTGATGCATTTCGTTTCGGTCTCGCCCGATATGGAATGCGATTCATGACTGCGACGACTTCAATATCCAGCCCATCGTTTAATTCCCAGATACGATGCGAATCACGGCTCTCATGTTCTCGAATGACTTCATCCTTCCACAGGCCTATAAAAAAAAGGCCAACTCTAATTTGATGCCGATCGCCAAGGACGCGAAAGGCTTTCGACACCGAAACGAAATGCAACACGGGACGCAATTCGGTATCGCTTGCGCATCATATTTATTTGCAAACGACGGTGCACGACGACGAGGAGCAGCGGATCATCGGGGAGTGCAACTCGAGAAAAGGAATTCTACCCAAGAAGCCGAATAAATTTTTTTTCATGTTTTTCACTTTTCCGCATCACGTCGTTCCATATTTTTCGCAAGATTCACGCTCGAGGCTCGGAAAAAAAGACATCCGACTGGATTTTCTTGCCTTGCCTGTGTCATGCACGAAGCCAATTCACTCATCGATTCGGGAGATCTCAGACGTCGTGTCCTGAGACGATCGTGTCGGATTTTCCTACGCGAAACCGGAGGCGGACTACGTCCGAAAAGCGTAAGCCATGCCGGATACGCCGACACGAGAAAGTAAATGATTATTAATGACGTAAGTGAATGACGGAGAGAAGAACCTCGAGGAGATGAAGGTGGAGAAGGGATCCCGTCAGACATAGAGACAGGGATGACAAAATTCCTCCCGAAGATACAACACTTATCCTCTTCGTCTCCAGGGGCACTGGGCGCCGATACTTATACTCCAGCCCCCTCTGTTCGAGGATCTCATGGATTTTCTTCTTCTCCTCCTCATCAACCGAAGGTACCTCTCCTTTCGAGTCTGTAAAGAGAAAACAAGAGTGAATTTGAGGTGAGAAGGGAAATATAGAAAGTGAAATTTGTTGTTCATCCCCCATGGCATTCTTCGGGATTCATTCTGAGGAATGATGAGACTCCCCTTCTCCGTCGCTCGAACGCAACCTCGATGTGGGCATTCGCTCCATCCAATATCCATCATCTATCCATCCATAACGCAAAGAGAATCTCACGCGGTTTAGATCCAAGAACTAGCTTCCCGTCGACGAACGCGAGACGACTCCTTTCGCTCGGCTGCCCTGAGGGATATCGAAGAAAGGAAAGGAATCCTGGGGGAAATCCCCGAACGATGAGCATCGTCGACGTGACGATGGGGGATCGTTTCCGGATCGTCTCGGAGCAGTGTGGCACTAGGATCGGGAAGAAGTGGGACGCGACGAGCAAGAGCGGCATCACGCGACACGGAACGATGCGATCCCTGCAGACTGGGAGTTTCTTAAACGGGCGACCGTATCGCGGGTTCGGTTTCGCCTCCGTGCAGACGGAGGATGGCCTCCGCCATCGGAATCACCTTGGAAACGGTAAAACGGAAACGCTTCGAGGAATCGAAGGGAATCCCGGCCGCATCGCACTTTCCATCCGTGGCAGCGCCGTCGCTTCCGTGTGGGAGCGATCTCGAACGAGTCCCGTTTCCGAAAACAAGATCGTTTGAGATGGAGACGTCTCTTCGGGGTGCGAAACGACAGGGATCGGTCGGAATTCGCAGAGAGAGATGCCTCACGCGGCCGTATCTTACACGTGACGCACGATCCATCGTCGAGAAGTCCGTATTAACCCTTTCGGCGTGGACCCGAATCCTCATTCCGCAGGCGAGCACGTGGGCGAGTGACTCGAGACGACGTCGAAACCGTGGTTTAATTCGCACGTCACGATTCCTCTGCTCATTTCTTTCCGGAACGTTTTTCGTTCCCCGATGCTTTCCTCACTGCGTCGTGCCTAAAGAGTGGATGCGACGTCTCTTCCACCGCGACGACGGCGCCGAACTTTGGATCCGGAGACGCGGGTGAGAGCCACCGCGTACGAAAACGTCCACCGGTGACTGGATCGTTGAATGAGTTTCGCGTCTCGTCGGACTCCCCTTTCGAAGGTCGCATTCGGTCGAGGTGCGCCATCCGGCACGAACACGGTCCGTCGTTCCCCGTCTCTCGCGATCGCGACGTGCGCCGCTGCCGATCTCGGATGGACCGAAACGACCCAGGGCACGATCGTTATGAGAACCGAAAGACGCGATCGGCAGAGGAGCGAAATCCATTTCTTTACCCGTCGAGAGACGCGGTCGAGGATGGAGGACGCCGATTCCGAGACTCGATCGGGGCCGTGCCGAGCATTTCGCATCCCGTATACGTGGCGTCACACCGATGCACCGAGAACCTCCTCGCAACGGTGAAAAATGAGCCAGCTTTGTGGTACGCTCCAAGGTATTAAAGTACCCCGTCTTGAGTTCTCGTGAGGCAATCGTCGCTTGCACGACTCAGGCAGCTCGAGCCATGAGCTCTCCTTGAGGTCGAGATTTTGAGTCTGCCAGGTCTGCGGCTGGACGACTTTTCCAGGGCTCGGTCGACCCGACTCCATTCGTGGATCCAAAAGGCTCAGAAGGCGCAGCTCCACTTGCGAGCTAACGGCTGTCGATCTCCCTACGAGTAACGACCGAGTTCTGCCGACATCGACGTACGTATCACCCACTCGGTTCGACCTCCGTTCGACCTTGAGGCAGGACTGCTGCGACGGAGCAGGATCTGCGGCTCCAGACGACTTCTCCAGGATCCGATCGACCCGTTTCGACTCTTCGATCGAAAGGCTCGAAAGACGTTGCTCCATCTGCGAGTTAGCAGCCGCCTCTCTGTCCGCAGGTCCTGGTAAATCCCTATAGATGTTATCCATTCGAGCCCTCGGCTCGGTTTCGTCTCCGATAGAACCTGGAGCACGGAAGTACGACGGTGTAGCACGGGCGACTCATTTCCTCACGAATGTGAAGGCCTCTGGACCTTAGCGTCCCCAGACGGCAGCGTTTCGGAGGTCGAGATCGATCGACTTCTCGAACCAGATAGCCACCCTTGCGATCGAAGCTCGACTCGAAGATCGAAAGATATTTGTAGGCCTAATTTACAGCTCTAACTTGCATAATCATTGGTCAGATTCTTATTAAGATGAAATTAACGTATTGGTCCTATGATACCTAAAGGAATCAAGTGTTCCATATGAGAAAACTCAGTGCTTCCACATTTTCTACATATGTTGCAGCCCTCTATTCCCTCTTACCACTTTTTTTTCCCATGGAATACTATATTAGTGGGAAGCTCTAGGCCTTATTTCAATGATCAGTACCAAGTAGTTCTTTAAGAATGCCCACATGAAAAGGAAGGAAAATAAGTACTTTTTTCTTGGCAGATCCCTTAATTGGTAACATTTTGTATTCTTGTCCTCAGCATGATTAGGACAGGGTCTGTAATGTTGTCATTGGTGACAGCTCAGGTTGGAAGTGCTAAAGACATTCCAATGTTTTCATAGTTCTGGGATTCATGAAAATCCTAATCCTGTGTGATGAGATTGTCAAGTTGTTGGGTGTGATTTGAAGTTCAGAGTAAATCTTAACCTAATGAAAAATAGAACTGCATATCATTGTCATCACTTAA
>CAJPEV010002107.1:38084-50583 GCA_905338385.1 Darwinula stevensoni | reverse complement strand
TCAGCTTCAGAACTCGAGGTCTCAGATTACTTACTCGCTCGCACCCGACCGGAAACTCGATTGTCGACCTCGCTAAACGACCGATGATCGGTCATATCGCTCCTATCGAGGCGAACCGCATCCCGGCCAAGCTCAAAATCTTCACTCTTTTCTACCCGCTCGTTCTTAAAATGAGAACGTCGGGCCTCATTTTAAGGTCATGAAGCGGAAGTCGCTCAACATTTGAATCAACTGCAAATTTTCGGAGCATGAGATAATTGTATAAAACTTAATTGTAAACTCCCACGATGCCTTGCCTGTATGCAATGTCATCCCATTTATTCGTGTCCATGTGCTCGTCCTGGATTTCCTTCACCATACGGATGGAATCGTTGATGTTGAAGCACGGGAGAGTTGCAGTATGAGATATCACGACGAAAGGAACTGGGGTTTTCATATCTGTAGTGGATTTCGGCCGTCGGGCCTCCCATTCCTCTCGTGTAACGAATCTTGGGCTCACTCCGCTAGATGAAGCAGAAATAATTTCCTTTCTCAGCGTAGTCAATACATTATTACGAATGGCTTCGGATGAAGTGTTGGGCTGTATCACTTTATTGGGGAAAAGGGAGCTGGTTTTGAGTAGGAAAACCTTTGCGACCAGAAAAAATACCATCTCTTTTGAGGAACCCAACAGCTTTCTAAATTGATTCCTCGAAACTCATATTTCGAGTCCATATATCCATTTTGTGGGTAAATGATTTCCCTTCGAAGTCGGTATCTGTTATGTATATCGGTCGTTGACGCAGAAAATGTCAAGATAGTACTAAGATAGTACTCCTGGGAGTTATTTTCTCTCCCACTGGTCCCGCTTAGCCACCTCCCCATTGAGAAAGTGAAGGACATCTTTAGGAATAAATTTTACTGCTACCAGCCATAACTCGAATCACTCTGCAATGAGCAAACCTCCACATTGTTCATTCCCCTGTCAAAAAGGGACTCGACCAAAAGTCCTCTTCATCCACCCCAGCCAAATTCCATCTTTAACATATGCCAAGGTTTCCCTTTATTAGAGACTCAACGTCGGCAACTATTTTCGACCATGCAATTTTGCGTTACTTTGAGTAAGGCGAACCAAATGGCTCAAAACTCTCATTGACTATACTAGTAAATGGTCGGATTTTAAGTTTGAATTATCTGGAATGGTTAAGTGGGCAAGATTTAGAAATTTCCAAGGAGAGAACTACATCTCGTTTCTTATATTAATCAGTTCCTCCAAAAATGACAGAAAAAGGGAAGCATACATGAGTGAAAGAGCTGCGGTCGAAAAAATGTAATCGGACTCTGAAGTTGTGACCGAATGAAGGTCACGTCTAAATGGGAGCACGATTCATGTGTACCGTGGAGGATTACGTGTCTTTCCCTCGAATATTATGCTTATTTTACGTTGTTAAAAGGAAAGATTGACTCAGCTTCAAATCTACCTCAAAGTTCAGGTATTACGATCAGAAGATTTAAGGGAACGTTTAAATGGATATATAATAAATATATTGCATTGTGCAAGCGGACAAGTAGAGACACAGAGGAGGAGATTCGGACTCACAGAAAGTTTCCGCAAGCGTTCAACTTGAAAAGAATTTCTTCGTCAATACATTCGTCATCTTCGCGCATTTCCAGAATATCAAGACGGCCCTCTTCCTTCATGGCGGACCAAACTTCCCGATGATGCGGTAAGCAGTCGATGACGAACAGATTCGTCCGGGATCTTGAAATGCTTTCCAGTAGCCAGTGATCATCAACATTAATGACGATGGAAACACTGGATTCGCATCCTCGAAAGTCTTCAGGGTGAACAAACACTAGTAGCATGTTTTCAGCAACTCTCGCATGGCGTTTATCAAACCACATCAGGAAAGATATGAGTTTCCGGTCTGAGGCCAGCACGTAAATTTGTTCTCCACTTATCTTTTGCGACAGAGTGTAACGAAAGCATCGAAAGGCACCTAAATACGGCATACAATATTTCTGTCCGAAGCACATTTTACCCAGATGTTGACCGGGGCAGTTGTATTTCAAAGTGACGTGCCTGGGCTTGAAGCCGTGAACCAAGGCGCCAGTGCGGGACGCAGTAGGAAGCACGTTCACTTCCAGTCGCAATCGCGTGCGCGTCTCGTTCATGCAGAGATGCCTGAGGAGCAAGTTGCTCGTGTTGCCGATGGGCTTAAATCCGGGGTGTTTTATCACTTGCACTCCCTGTGTCTGGAAAAACGAAGCTAGATCCTTCATGGAGATCTCTCGTCCGCCTCTCGAATGGGATTGGAAGACGACGGTCAAGGTGAGTTTCTGATCCTCTCTCTTCAACTCATTCAGAACTTCCTTCCAGTTTTCGATCTCGTCCTCTGTACTATTAGCCTGGATGGAATAATCATCGACGCACACGTGAANTTTCGGTATAAATCAAAAACCGATTAGGGGCTTTTCCATGATAGGGGGGACATGCATTATTAATACCAGTACTGCGAGGGTCTGCATAATTTATGACCCCGCCCAACACATGTCGCTGGATTGCATGTATACTTCCTTCGGGTAGAGAGAAGTAGTATTCTTCTCTCGACCTAAGGAAATATAAGACAGAACCTGCGAGCACGTCTCTTTACTGAAACTCCATTTGGATAGAGTCCACTCATTTTCGTACGTGGTTTTCAAAAGGAATAAGGGCATAATTCTTCACGGGACTCAATGATTCTATCTGGAAGATGGGGATGACAAAGAAGGAACTGTTGAAGTTTATTGATTGCTACAATGAAGCAAGGCGAGACATTTGGGACGTACAAAACTCCCTTGTGAGAGATGATTCCTTGGGTAAGGGGAGGGAACTTTTGTGCTCTTTGAGGAATGTGAGAACCCAATACTTCCATCTAGTGGCCTAGAGGCGAACTTCAAACGGAACCCTATAGGCCTATAGGGTTCCCTATAGGTCCTATAGGTCCTATAGGGAACCCTATAGGTCTTATAGGGAATCCTGTAGATCCTATAGGGAACCCTATAGGTCCTATTGGGAACCCTAAAGGCCCTATAGGAACCCTATAAGTCCTATAGCGAACCCTATAGGTCCTATAGGGAAACCTACAGGTTTTATAGGGAACCCTACGGGTCCTTTACAGAGCCCTTTGGGTCATATAGGGAACCTATTGGCCTTATGAGGAACTCTATAGGTTCTATAGGGGACTCTATAGGTCCCGAACTGAACTCTATGGGGCATATAGGAAACGATAGGATTCCTTTAAGTTCCTATAGGATTCCTTTAGGTTCCTATAGGATTCTTATAGGAATATATAGGAATCCTATAAGACATTTTCGTAAGGGTTTTGAGGAACCCAACACCTTTCTAAATTGATTCCTCGAAACTCATATTTCGAGTCCATATATCCATTTTGTGGGTAAATGATTTCCCTTCGAGGTCGGTATCTGTTATGTATATCGGTCGTTGACGCAGAAAATGTGAAGATAGTATTAAGATAGTACTCCTGGGAGTTATTTTCTCTCCCACTGGTCCCGCTTAGCCACCTCCCCATTGAGAAAGTGAAGGACATCTTTAGGAATAAATTTTACTGCTACCAGCCATAACTCGAATCACTCTGCAATGATCAAACCTCCACATTGTTCATTCCCCTGTCAAAAAGGGACTCGACCAAAAGTCCCCTTCATCCACCCCAGCCAAATTCCATCTTTAACATATGCCAAGGTTTTCCTTTATTAGAGAGTCAACGTTGGCAACTGTTTTCGACCATGCAATTTTGCGTTACTTTGAGTAAGGCGAACCAAATGGCTCAAAACTCTGACTATAAATGGTCGGATTTTAAGTTTGAATTATCTGGAATGGTTAAGTGGGTAAGATTTAGAAATTCCAAGGAGAGAACTACATCACGTTTCTTATATTAATCAGTTCCTCCAAAAATGACAGAAAAAGGGAAGCATACATGAGTGAAAGAGCTGCGGTCGAAAAAATGTAATCGGACTCTGAAGTTGTGACCGAATAAAGGTCATGTCTAAATGGGAGCACGATTCATGTGTACCGTGGAGGATTACGTGTCTTTCCCTCGAATATTATGCCTATTTTACGTTGTTAAAAGGAAAGATTGACTCAGCTTCAAATCTACCCCAAAATTCAGGAATTACGATCAGAAGATTTAAGGGAACGTTTAAAAGGATATATAATAAATATATTGCATTGTGCAAGCGGACAAGTAGAGACACAGAGGAGATTCGGACTCACAGAAAGTTTCCGCAAGCGTTCAACTTGAAAAGAATTTCTTCGTCAATACATTCGTCATCTTCGCGCATTTCCAGAATATCAAGACGGCCCTCTTCCTTCATGTCGGACCAAACTTCCTGATGATGCGGTAAGCAGTCGATGACGAACAGATTCGTCCGGGATCTTGAAATGCTTTCCAGTAGCCAGTGATCATCAACATTAACGACGATGGAAACACTGGATTCGCATCCTCGAAAATCTTCAGGGTGAACAAACACTAGTTGCATTTCTTCAGCAACTCTCGCATGGCGTTTATCAAACCACATCAGGAAAGACATGAGATTCCGGTCTGAGACCAGCACGTAAATTTGTTCTCCACTTATCTTTTGCGACAGAGTGTAGCGAAAGCATCGAAAGGCACCTAAATAGGGCATGCAATATTTCTGTCCGAAGCACATTTTACCCAGATGTTGACCGGGGCAGTTGTATTTTAAAGTGACGTGCCTGGGCTTGAAGCCGGGAACCAAGGCGCCCGTGCGGGACGCAGTAGGAAGCACGTTCATTTCCAGTCGCAATCCCGTGCGCGTCTCGTTCACGCAGAGATGCCTGAGGAGCAAGTTGCTCGTGTTGCCGATGGGCTTAAATCCGGGGTGTTTTATCACTTGCACTCCCTGTGTTTGGAAAAACGAAGCGAGATCCTTCATGGAGATCTCTCGTCCGCCTCTCGAATGGGACACCTTCTGCTGCCAGTTCCACTCAAAGACTAGGAGAGAGAAGTTGAGTAAGTCTTGAAGGAAGGTCAAAAGCTAGAGCAGGAGACATGATAATCGGACCTACCTTATTAGTAGCTGCGTGTGCACTTTAACGGGATAATTTTTCCACCTAGCTTCCTCTACTCGCTCATGGTCAATAATGTCCTTCGGGGACAAAACCGTAGATCGAGTAATATCCACCATTCGATTACAATCTCGAAGAAAATGCAAGGAAAAGTGCCAAGTGAGAACACTTCCCATGTGAACCAGGAGAGTCCGATGTTGCTCTTGGCAGTTCTGAGGAAGATTGCGAATATATTGCAACAGAGCCATGCTCTTGCCTGAAGAAGGTGGTCCGAACATAATAATCAATTTTGATCGATTCTCCGAAGCTGGAGAACATAAATCCAGGATTGATGGAGCAGGGTCCCATTTGATATTTTGGAACGAATGACTTGTTTGAAGAAACGCCTTATCACGAGGATTTTCTAAATCCCGTTCCACATCATTCCAATCCATATCAAAAAAGTCAATCAACCCTTCCCTCAACTTTTCCCTCATTGATTCTGGCACTATCCTATCCTCTGCTGAATTATACACTGCTGCAATCACCTCAAAATATTTCCCTGTTTGCAATTCCTCCATGACGATGGTGACATTGTCGTGGCAGGACGATATCAGGCGGAGATAGCTTGAGGTAAACATGGGGCTTTCCAGGTTCTACTACTACGACAGTAGCACCATAGGCGCTTAGACCAGCAGCCATTGTTGATAATTCCTTCTCCATCGAAGGAAAAGTGCATTAAAAGGCCTGCTCAGTTCGAATTTAACACTTGGCACCATCTTGCTGCACACACGTGGCAGGATGTTCACCAGACGATCTCGTCTTTCTCTGTTATCCACGACTACGTATATAATCTTTCCTAGAGCGATTGTGTTACTCTCCACGAGTGTGAGTATGGCCTTGGAGGATCTGATGGCTTCGCAGGTCAATTTATTTTGGCATGAATAATGCACAGTCGAGCATGAGGGGATGGGGAACAGGATTGGCAGCAATTCTTTCTCCGATCTCTTGAATACCATGTCCTGAATAGTTGGTTCCAGGCCGACAAAAATTCGGCGGGAGTAGTTTCCAAGAGCCAAGAACAAATCCGAGACGAATCGCGTGTTTCTCTTGACGACGGTAAGGACGTCCATGGCGACGCCTGCGATTCTTATGTTTTGGAGATTTACATCTCTGGTGTACGTGGAGTCGTTTGGACGGATCGATAATGTAAGGCTCTTCACGTGATCCTTGAGAAGGAAAACCTCTTCCCAGTGCTTTTCTATACTTTGTTCATCCATGTGACCTTGGATTCCTAATGTTAGAGGAACTTCGTCAACTAAAACATGTTTCCCCATTCCATTGTTCTTGAGGAAGGCGAATATCCCCTCACGATCTTCAGTAATTCCCTCTGTCTTCCCATCCACCACTCTGATATTCTTCTCTTCTGAAAACATTTCCAGAAATATCTAATAAAAATTGAGAGTACCGATAGGAAAACCGAGAGATCGGAGATTCTGAATCTGCACAGTAAATTGTGATAAAAGAGCCTCCATTATGCCGAAATCCATCTCTTTACCTCCCTTTCGTTGTTAAAAGAAAGTAGTGAGCCATGTCCAATGTCATACCCAAATGAAAATGTTAAGTATTTCAGGAATGTTAGCTAGAAGACCACGCCATGAATCTGTGCAAAACACTCGACCTTGCAAAATCCTAAAAGCGCTACGTCATATGGGCAACAATTAAACATTTGTTAGTTCCTGCATCAGAGCTTAAAAAAAATTCTTATTTTTTTCAATGCACATTCAATGGTTTTCTGCCGTGGTTTCCACATGAAGCTCATTTCGAAGATACACATATTCCTGAATTTAAGGTATGTCCATTTCAATTCCCTTATTGAGTTTCGTGAATATCGTTGGACCTTTCCTTCTCGAAGGCATACCACTCCGAAGTGTCGCGTGTTTGTGTGACAGTTCTACTGGCCATACGCTTCCAGATATTGCCTGGAAGTCTCACCAAATAACATCATTTTCATATGTGGATGTGCCTTTGCGGAATTAAAAAGCAAATAATGATCTCACGAAAGCAGGCAAACTCCACGAAAAATCGGGGTTTCCCTCTCGTCTCGCCGTCTTCGAACGAGGAGACGCGAGTTGGCGCAGAACTCGCCAGGTGGCATCGCTCGTGCCTCCCGCCTGCTGTAGCGAATTGAGAGATTTCAAGCGTCCGCGAGGAAATACATCATGAGTCATGAGTTCGTCGCCACTTGCGTCCACACGGCCTCCGAAACCGATCATTGCAGTTTCATCGTGTGATTTCCATTGGTCAAAATGAAAAATTGCAGAATGACATGCTCCCCCTTACGAATATGTCTTATAGGAAACCTAAAGGAATCCTATAGGTTCCGAAAGGCCCCATAGGGTTCTGTTTGGGACTTATGGTTCCCTATAGAACCTATAGAGTTCCCTATAGAACCAATAGGGTTCCAAATAAGGCCTATAGGTTCTGTATATTACCCGTAGGTAATTAGGTCTGTATGTTACCCGTAGTCCCTATAGGACTTGAAGGGTTCGCTATAGGACTTGAAGGGTTCGCTATAGGACCTATAGGATTCTCTACAGGAACTATAAGGTTCCCTATAGGGCCTATACGGAACCCTATAGGCCAATTGGGTTCTGTTTGAAGTTCTCCTCTAGGCCACTAGATGGAGGTATTGGGTTCTCGCATTTCTGAAAGGACACAAAAGTGCCCTACTCTTACGCAAGGAATCATCTCTCACAAGAGAGTTTTATACGTCCACAAATGTCTCGCCTTGCCTCATCTTCCAGATAAAATCATGGAGTCCAGGCAAGAAATATGCTCATATTCCCTTTGAAAATCACGTCCGAGAAAAAGAATTCTCCATCCGACTGGAGTTTCAGTAAAGATAGGTGCTCGCAGGTTATGTCTTCTGGTTCCTTGGATCGAATAAATAATAATGCTTCTCTTTACCAAGGAATTGGAAGCGCGAACCATCAACGTATGTGGGGCGGGGCCATAAATGAAATATTCCTGGGCAGAATTAGTATAAATAATGCAAGTGTCCCTAGCATGGGAAAACACCTAATCGGTAATTGATTTACTCCAAAATGCTGCGCCAATATTAACCCCGGTCGCCTTTTCCTTCGTATTGTCTGGGTTTCGACACCCAAAAAATCCTCCCCGAATCCAATAGGTAAGGAGTCCTATAAGACCCTATAGGGATCCCATAGGTTTTTCGTTTCAAAAACCTATAGGAAAGTCTATAGGTTTCCTATAGAACATTTCTGTAAAGGGGCCTTCACGACACGTATCGCCTTCACTTCTTTGAAAACGCTCACGAACAGCGCGATGAAGCCGACAAGCAGGATAGTTTTTCACACTACTCTCACGTCCTGTAGGATAAGCATGCGGTATCATCCTATTTCAAACTGGAGGATCTCGTTTACTACTAGTGATGGAGGTCAGTCGGTTTAACGTGTCGTGAGCGCGATCCTGCCCGCTAACTAGGCCGAGCGGCAAGTGTATGTTCATGTGTTTATTCGTCTGATAGCTCTACAGGTCTTGGCTTGCCTGACATCTGGTATAAGCTGACCATGGTCACAATGGATGATTCCAGATTTTCGACCAGTTTCGACTACGATGCGCGATTTCTGATGGAATTTCAGTTACTTTGGGATCACGCAGAACTTTCACTTGGCACTGGAGAAGTTGGAAGTCTATAAATCAATGCAGAATCGACAACCAGGATTGATTATATTATCGACTACGAAAACTACAAAGGATTGTTGCAAACCGGTTAAATGTAGTTGTCACTGAATACGTTTTCCGACGCAAAGTTAAGGTGCGATCGAAAACCTATGTTGGGGGAGACCTCTGGGTCTCAATGACGAAAGGACGCCCCCGAGAACAGCAATCCTCAAAGAAATGTATGAAAGGATCAGAAGAGGTCGCTCTGGTGACAATGCTCTGCCTTCCCCGGGGAATACATCTACCGTGAAAGATGTGGCTTTGAGCCTTTGGAGCCTATGTTAGAGCCGGTACTTGGCTAACTGCTAATAAGTTTAAGGTTTTGCCTGAAAGAGCTAAGTTTCATCTCACCTTTGAAGTCGTTTCGGAATTCTCCATTTGTACCCCGAAAGGTCCAAGATGATGATGCTGTCATCGTGGTATCCGCGAATCTGGTCGTCGGTAACAACTATTAAGGAAGAGGTAGCTTCCTTTTCACGTAATTTTCCGGACGAGTCAATGAATTTAACACTTGGCACGATCTTGCTGCACACACGTGGCAGGATGTTCGCCAGACGATCTCGTCTTTCTCTGTTATCCACGACTACGTATACAATCTTTCCTAGAGCGATTGTGTTACACTCCATGAGTGTGAGTATGGCCTTGGAGGATCTGATGGCTTCGCAGGTCAATTTGTTTTGGCATGAATTATGCACGGTCGAGCATGAGGGGATGGGGAACAGGATTGGCAGCAATTCTTTCTCCGATCTCTCGAATTCCATGTCCTGAATAGTTGGTTCCAGGACGACAAAAACTCGGCGGGAGTAGTTTCCAAGAGCCAAGAACAAATCCGAGACGAATCGCGTGTTTCTCTTGACGACGGTCAGGACGTCCATGGCGACGCCTGCGATTCTTATGTTTTGGAGATTTACATCTCTGGTGTACGTGGAGTCGTTTGGACGGATCGATAATGTAAGACTCTTCACGTGATCCTTGAGAAGGAAAACCTCTTCCCAGTGCTTTTCTATACTTCGTTCATCCATGTGACCTTGGATTCCTAATGTTAGAGGAACTTCGTCAACTAAAACATGTTTCCCCATTCCATTGTTCTTGAGGAAGGCGAATATCCCCTCACGATCTTCAGTAATTCTCTCTGTCTTCCCATCCACCACTCTGATATTCTTCTCTTCTGAAAACATTTCCAGAAATATCTAATCAAAATTGAGAGTACCGATAGGAAAACCGAGAGATCGGAGATTCTGAATCTGCACAGTAAATTGTGATAAAAGAGTCTCCATTATGCCGAAATCCATCTCTTTACCTCCCTTTCGTTGTTAAAAAAAAAGTAGTGAGCCATGTCCAATGTCATACCCAAATGAAAATGTTAAGTATTTCAGGAATGTTAGCTACAAGACCACGCCATGAATCTGTGCAAAACACTCGACCTTGCAAAATCCTAAAAGCGCTACGTCATATGGGCAACAATTAAACATTTGTTAGTTCCTGCATCAGAGGTTAAAAAAATTCTTTTTTTTTTTCAATGGCACATTCAATGGTTTTCTGCCGTGGTTTTCACATGAAGCTCATTTCGAAGATATACATATTCCTGAATTTAGGGTATGTCCATTTCAATTCCCTTATTAAGTTTCGTGAATGTCGTTGGACTTTTCCTTCTCGAAAGCATACCACTCCGAAGTGTCGCGCGCTTGTGTGACAGTTCTACTGGCCATACGCTTCCAGATATTGCCTGGGAGTTTCACCAAATAACTTCATTTTCATATGTGGATGTGCCTTTGCGAAATTAAAAATCAAATAATGATCTCACGAAAGCAGGCAAACTCCACGAAAAATCGGGGTTTCGCTCTCGTCTTGCCGTCTTGGAACGAGGAGACGCGAGTTGGCGCAGAACTCGCCAGGTGGCATCGCTCGTGCCTCCCGCCTGCTGTAGCGAATTGAGAGATTTCAAGCGTCCGCGAGGAAATACGGGGCGATTCATGAGTTTGTCGCCACTTGCGTCCACATGGCCTCCGAAACCGATTATCGCAGTTTCATCGTGTGATTTCCATTGGTCAAAATGAAAAATTGCAGAATGACATGCTCCCCATTACGAATATGTCTTATAGGAAACCTAAAGGATTCCTATAGGTTCCGAAAGGCCCCATAGGGTTCAGTTTAGGAGTTATGGTTCCCTATAGAACATATAGAGATCCCTATAGTACGTATAGAGCTTCCTATAGAACCTATAGAGTTCCCTATAGTACGTATAGAGTTCCCTATAGAACCTATAGAGTTCCCTATGGTACGTATAGAGTTCCCTATGGTACGTATAGAGTTCCCTATGGTACGTATAGAGTTCCCTATTGAACCTATAGGGTTCCACATAGGGCCTATAAGTTCTGTATAGGACCAGTAAGGTTCCCCATAGGACCTGAAAGGTTCGAAAGGTTTAAAAGGACCCATAGGATTCTCTATAGGAATTATAGGGTTCCCTATGGGGCCTATACGGAACCCTATACTGTAGGCCAATAGGGTTCCGTTTGAAGTTCTCCTCTTGGCCACTAGATGGAGGTATTGGGTTCTCGCATTTCTGAAAGGACACAAAAGTGCCCTACCCTTACCCTACCATCTCTCACAAGAGAGTTTTGTACATCTTCAAATGTCTCGCCTTGCCTCATCGTAGCAATCAATAAAGTGCGACACTTCCGTATTTGTCATCCCCATCTTCCGGATAAAATCATGGAGTCCAGGTAAGAAATATGCTTATATTCCCTTTGAAAATCACGTACGAGAAAGAGTGCGAATGGAGTTTCAGGAAAGAGGGGGAGCTCGCAGGTTCTGTCTTCTGTTTCCTTAGGGTTAGAGAATAATAATGCTTCTTTTTACCGAAGGAAGTGGAAACGTGAACCATCGGCGTATATGTGGCGGGACCATGAATTAAACATACCTGGGCAGAACTGGTATAAATATTGCAAGTGTCTTAACCATGGGAAAACACCTAATCGGTAATTGATTTACACCAAAATGCTGCGCTAATATTAACCCCGGTCGGCTTTTCCTTCGTATTGTCTGGGTTTCAACACCCAAAAAATCCTCCCCGAATCCAATAGGTAAGAAGTCCTATAGGGATCCTATAGGTTTTTCGTGTTTCAAAAACCTATAGGAAAGTCTATAGGTTTCCTATATAACATTTCTGTAAGGGGCCTTCACAACACCTATCGTCTTCACTTCTTTGAAAACGCTCACGAACAGCGCGATGAAGCCGACGAGCAGGATAGTTTTTCACACTACTCTCACGTACTGTAGGATAAACATGCGGTATCATCCTATTTCAAACTGGAGGATCTCGTTTACTAACCCTTACGAAAATGTCTTATAGGATTCCTATATATTCCTAAAGAAATCCTATAGGTTCCCTATAGGACCCAAAGGGCTCTGTAAAGGACCCGTAGGGTTCCCTATAAAACCTGTAGGGTTCCCTATAGGACCTATAGGGTTCGCTATAGGACCTACCTAAGTAACACAGCATGTTGATGAAACGTTTTCAAAATGTTGCCTATGTTGCTCTATGTTGCAAGTTGCTGTACAACATTGAGAAAACATTGCTTCAATGTTTTCACTTGGAATGTTGCTGCGACACTTCTACGAATGTCATTGCAACATTAGCTATCAACATTGAGAGAATGTTGACACTCTTGACATCGACAACGTAGCGACAACATTCTGATA
>CAJPEV010002107.1:0-37589 GCA_905338385.1 Darwinula stevensoni | reverse complement strand
ACGGAACCCTATAGGCCTATAGGGTTCCGTTTGAAGTTCTCCTCTAGGCCACTAGATGGAAGTATTGGGTTCTCACATTTCTCAAAGGGCACAAAAGTGCCCTCCCCTTACCCAAGGAATCATCTCTCACAAGAGAGTTTTGTACGTCCCCAAATGTCTCGCCTTGCCTCATTGTAGCAATCAATGAACTTCAACAGTTCCTTCTTTGTCATCCCCATCTTCCAGATAGTATCATTGAGTCCCGTGAAGAATTATGCCCTTTTTCCTTTTGAAAACAGGTACGAAAATGAGTGGACTCTATCCAAGTGGAGTTTCAGTAAAGAAACGTGCTCGCAGGTTCTGTCTTCTATTTCCTTAGGTCTAGAGAAGAATACTACTTCTCTCTACCGAAGGAAGTATACATGCAATCCAGCAACACATGTTGGGCGGGGTCATAAATTATGCAGACCCCTGTAGGACTGGTATTAATAATGCATGTTCCCCTACCATGGAAAAACCCCTAATCGGATTTTTATTTACACCGAAATGCTGCGCCAATATTAACCCCGGTCGCCTTTTCCATCGTAATGCCTGGATTTCGAAACCCAAAATATCCTCCCTGAGTCCTATAGGTCAGGAGACCTAGAAGACCCTATAGGGATCCTATAGGATTCTAAAGGATCCTATAGGTTTTTCGCGTTTCAAAAACCTATAGGAAAGTCTATAGGTTTCCTATAAGAAATTGCTAAAGGTTTCCTATAGGACATTTCCGTAAGGGAAGTGATGGAGGTCAGCCGGTTTAACGTGTCGTTAGCGCGATCCTGCCCGCTAACTAGGCCGAGCGGCAAGTGTGTGTTCATGTGTTTATGCGTCTGATAGCTCTACAGGTCTTGGCTTGCCTGACATCTGGTATAAGCTGACCATGGTCACAATGGATGATTCCAGATTTTCGAGCAGTTTAGACTACTATGTACGATCTCTGATGGAACTTCAGTTACTTTGGGATCACGCAGAACTTTCACTTGGCACTGGATATGTTGCAAGTCTATAAATCAATGCAAAATCGACAACCAGGATTGATTATATTATCGACTACGAAAAGCACAAAGGATTGTTGCAAACCGGTTAAATCTAGTAGTCATTGAATACATTTTCCAACGCAAAGTTAGGGTGCGATCGAATACCTAAGTTGGGGGAGACATCTGGGTCTCAATCACAAAAGGACGCCCCCGAGTACAGCAATCCTCAAAAAAAATGTATGAAAGGATCAGAAGAGGTCGCTCTGGTGACAATGCTCTCCCTTCCCCGGGGAATACATCTGGGCACTTTCTACACCGAAACTCGGAAACCTCGGATACAATCTCGGCCATGAACCGATTGACGATTATTCAAATTCCAAAACGGACTTTCTCGATTCAAAGTAGAGTGGAAACTTCAGCAAAGCCTTATCTTCGGTCAGGAGTCCTCCAGTAAGATTAATGACCAACACCTCACAGCTCCCTGCCAAATGCAGGGCTCGCCTCTTCAGGACGAATGTCTTCCCCGTTCCCGGCCCTCCGCAGATGATGGTAATCTTGTCCCTTCTCTTCACGAGTTCCCGCTGTTGCGAAGTGAGGATCACCAGCATTTTCTTCATTTGCTTCTCGATCATGGCGCCCAATTGAATGGGATTGCGTGGGAGGTCCACAGTCGATGCTGCGCAAACGTAGAGACTGAAGATCTTGCGAAAAGTCTGCACCAGGCGAGAGTCGGGTTCCGAGGATTTCTTCAAGGAGATTTTGTGTCTCCCCAAAAAGTCCATGAAACNTGGGATTGCGTGGGAGGTCCACAGTCGATGCTGCGCAAACGTAGAGACTGAAGATCTTGCGAAAAGTCTGCACCAGGCGAGAGTCGGGTTCCGAGGATTTCTTCAAGGAGATTTTGTGTCTCCCCAAAAAGTCCATGAAACATCTCGGATCGCGCAGATCATCCGATGTGATGATTCGCGCCGTGCATGCTTCACACGTGATTATCCTCCGGAGATGAAACCGAGAAAGCATGGGAAACGCTGTGAAACCGGCCAATTTTACCGTTTCACTCAAGAATTCCCCACACATCGTCTGGAAAACACTGAAATCCTTTTTTATCTGCCTTATTGCCTTCGCAAGCGAATTGAGGACAGTTCTGGGGTTCGTGGCTGATGTTGTTGCCTTAACTTGAAAGAAAAGACCCACGATTTCCTTGTCGGATACTCCGATGCCGAAGACATCGTGATCACCTGAAGCCAGGTCTTCCTCCGTGACCCCGCAATTCTTAATGAATTTCTCCTTTTGTTCCTTATTGATATGCCCCAACAAGGTGTCAGTGAACGCATAATCTGCAACCGCGAGGGATGCCAAGTCCTTGAAAGCACCCTTCACGTTATCGAAGACTTTGGCGACAGAAAGACAGTCGGGTGGGAAATTCACATCGGCTTTTCCCTTGGAGGCTTCCGTTCCCAGCTGATTGATAGTCCTGGTTTTCAAAATGTACCCCTCCGGTAAGGAATATGCTTCGATTCCGGCTTCGGGGTAGTGTTCTGCAACATATTCGGCTGAGGCTTCCTTGAAGTTCATGAATTTTCCTGCCCCGACGTATATTTCCAGGGAATCCTGAATGGCCAAGGCTCCTCTTCTTTTGTAGGCATTCAATTGCGCCAGGGAAGAATGTTCCAAGCAGAACCTACATCCACCTAGATATTCCTGCCCAACAACAAAAATTTTAACGAGAGTTTAATATCATACCGATTTCAAATACATTTTTTGAGTTTTCATCGAGGGATTCATCAAAGGCAGAAACTTCAAATCACTTTTACAAAAGTCACCTGACGTTCAATTTCATAATAAGGGCTGTACCGGCGTATCGGCAATCACTTGTACCGGTCGCCAGTATGGCTCCATCGGTATGGTTTTTAAGTTGGCAGGGCCGACGAGCAAAGATAAACGTCCAAAATAAAAGAAAGATAACAAACTACGGATAGGGGTTGGTAACTGATTCTCAAAGGCTATAGGAAATAACTTGGGCTGCTTGATGTATCCATCTACGAATAGATCCCGTTTTTTTTTAAGTTGAGGCATGGTAGGCTCCCTTATTCGTTGTGAAGGTCACATCCCCCCACCCCCGCATTGCGCGACCACTGGCGAGAGATTAAGTAAAACGGATCGATGTCCGCGACCTAATCGAGGTAAGAAATGACAGAAGTGAAAGCCCGTGCCGTTCCCATTCGCCACAACAAAGTTATGTCAACATTTACAACGGGTTGAAATGTTAAGACTTGGTTGAAGTTAAGAATTCAGCGATTAATCAATATCATTGTATTCGTAACTAAGCAAATTTTCAGCAAATAGGAACTGTTCATGAATTGACGAAGTCGTTTCGAAAACATTAAGTCCAAATTCGTTTTTTCCATTTGTCTTTATCGTAGTCTTCTCGTTGTTTCAGCATGGCTTTATCCACATTATCTTAACAGAAAATTGATCGTACCAATCGACGCGGCACGACGCTTGACAGCCGATTGAGCGATTATCACCCTGGTGCCCAGAAAAATATAGTCACAACTATTTTTTTATTATTCAGAACACGATCCTTTTCCACGTAGTCCATAAGGACAGGCTATGGAATTCTCAGATAGCATAGTTAAAGGATAGTTAAAGGAGGTAATATGGCAAAAACATACTCCAGGTAGTTCTGACCAGAGGAACCTAGGAAACATGCAGAATCTTCAAATTCACCAAAGAAACGTGCTGAGAGCTCAAACAATAAAAATACACAAAAGTTAATAGACAGAAGGGTTTTAAACATGTCTTGCCCTCATTCTCTCCCAAGGAAAGAAGTGAAATTTCCTGATCTTTTAGAACGAAGAACATAAGCATGGTGTCCACAAGAAACCTTTACAATTTGTATTACTCATGAATTTTTAATAAGGCAAGATAAAAAAAAATACATTTTATTCATATGAAAGGTCAACATACGGTAAAAATGTTTCTATATAAAGAGAATAATTATTTTCTGTAGGAATAAGTAAGAATTGATGAAGATGACAACTCCCCCAAAAAAGGCCCGATGCATAGTTTTATAGAAACCAAACCAGACACTCAAGCTCAACGAAATTTTCGTACTAAATGCATAAACATCAACTGTGACATAAACTCTTTGAGTGGTCCTTTCATATGCAACAATTTGCATCTTATTATGTTTCTTTATTAAAAAGTTACAACATTTAAAAGTTGTAAGGTTTTCTCGCGAAAACTCGGTACAGTGTTTCGAGTTTTCCACACAAATCTTTTGCGACGATTAAGAAATACTAGCCGACCCGTAGAAGACTTCCACGTACTCTTCGGCAAGAAATCCCGAATTCATTCGGCGGGCCAAAACTCAGCGGCCCATTCATCGCTATAGACAACAGCCCATTCCCATTATATACGTGTCCCAACGTACAACTCCAGTGGTCCCGCTGAAGGGAAGATGACTTCCTCGGCATGGTAGATCTTCGCCCTTACATTTATCGGCACCTTTCCCTATTGATTGCAACACTGTCCGTTTTGTCCGTAAAGACCATCTCCATCACTTTGCATGCAAGCGTACGAGTGAAACATACGAATATGGATACGGGATGGTAACAACCCAACCGGCGGCATCCTTGCGATCCAAGAATAAGCCATCCCTTTCTGTCCCACCCTGATGGGATCCCTCCACTTTCACCCTTCAGAGTTACTCCCTTCCGCACGGAGGAAATGGGACTCAAAGTTTTGTGGGTGGTTTTCCTGTATGAAAGCTCACATGGAGGTGTGAAACATCCCTTAGTTATGGGGGGGGGGGCGCAAGTCCTACAATGACTCTCCTATTCTCAAGAACGGATCCGACTGTTGGGAAGGCCGGAGAGAGAGTGCGAGCGTGCTGCGGACACCCCAATCCGCGGATGTCTTCCACGAACTGTTTCTCGGGAATTCTCCTAAAACTCAGCGACCCTCTCAAAGACATAAAGCAGCACCACCTCCATCCTCCTCTCGAGTGTGAGAGGCTAAGCGTGTCGTATAATCCGATATTCACGAGTTCAATCAACGGCTCCATTAACTCTCTGCGCAGCAGCCGCTGACATTGTACGGCTTGCGCATCCCCCCTCCCTCTTATTCACGGGGTACGCCGACGATAAGGAATTTCATCAAGCGGCACTCTTATCCCAAATCGATCACGACGATGTGCGTATCGTCTGTGAAGTCCATCTTCAATGATGGACTATGAGTGAAATACACGCTAGAGAAACGGGATGCTTACTACGCGGCCGACGGCGTCTTTCCGATCCAAGGGGCCTTGTTCAATACAAGTGGGATCCCTTCATTTTCACCTTCGGGAATCACTCTCATTGTGAGAATGCCGATCAGTAAAAGGACGGCGTACTGTTTTATAAGAGTGTCGAGATCCCGATAAATATAGGACTTGATGATGAAATATATGAGGATAAGATCCATTTGCATTTGGTTTGGTTGTGTAGAGAAAAAAGTGCGTGTCCACCAAGTAGGAGACCCTTGGATCGATTCCTGGCCGCAGCATTGTTTTTCTTTCTACATGCCATCTGAAAATTTTCCCCAAGGTACTAGGCGTCCGATCAATTCCCCGACGATCAATTCCCAGACAGTCAATTCCCCGAAACCGTCAGGTAAATAATGAATCGGGGAATTGACCGTCGGGGAATTGATCGGAAACCCTTGACCGGCAAGCAATAGGTCCTCGTTTCGATTCGTGGAGTAATAAACGAATAGTATAACGAATAATAAACAATAGTGCATACATCATCCGGTGTGGCCGCCCCCACTCGCCCCCCTTTCAACTGCCCTGATCATGGTCGAGAATCAATGAGTTCAGTCAGCTCTTCACAGTCAGTCAACCAGTCAGTCAGTCAGTCAGAACGAATCCATTATAAACCTTCAATGAATGGAACTATGTCATTGAAAGACACCCCAGGGATGCGTAGCATTGTCAGTCTAACAACACATCACTTGGTGACAGTGCCTCTTCGACCAGGAACTGTTTTCCTCTATGGTGTGGTGAAATGACCCAAATTAATGCAAAAAAACTGAATTTTATAGCTTTGTATAATTGATGGGATTTTTGGAACTTAAAAGTTTTTTTAAAATGCATTTATGATATTTTATGGACATTTATGCATTGGATTTTTTTTACATAGAAATGTATGCATAAAAAGCTATGAGATATATTATATTTATTTTATACTAGCGAGTTTGTTTGCCCTTCGAGGAAACAATCTCGCTATGGTCGCGCCTTCGGCTCTCCATAACCTTAGATAGTGATTAATTCATTTGTTCTTTGCAAAATGGCAAACACATATCTGAAATACGTCCCGACATGAAAAATTCTTCGAAAACGTTACGTCCCCAAGAAATATAAACCCCAAAAATGTTTTTTGGAAATTTGACATTTGACATTTGAGCTCAGTGCGTCAACGGTCACGCTCTTGCCAAGTTTCAGCTTTCCATTTGTCTATGGCTATGTCTTTCCATGTGATCGGAAAATTCGTGAAAATACGCCTTTTGCAAAAAATGTGCCCTGAGCCGTTTTGACCGAATAGTACCTTTTTTTAAAACCGAAATCCATCCTCTGTGAACTACATGCCCACAAAGTTTCAATATTATACGTTTGCCCTTTTCGTTGGTGAAAAAACATGCTTGGTAGAGCCGACCCACCCAAAAACCATGCCCGGAGAGGATCCCCCATGAAAACTTAACACTCCCTCAGCTCAGTAATATCATGTCACTTACACGTGTGCGATGTTTCACCTTTCCATTTTTGTCCAATTCGCCAAAAACTTTTTTTTTCAAAACATCGCCCCTCGAAAAAATTCCCACAGGGATGTATCGAGACTTAACATTTTCCTTTAACTCCTTGTCTCAGTAGTCACATTCATACAAAGTTTCAGCTTTCCATGTTCATCAGTTTAACTGATGCAAAAAAATTAGGTGAAAACATCTCCCTTTGTTATAGACTTAGGGAGCTCCATGCCACCGAGTTTCAGCCTCAAACATTTGCCCTTTTCGTTGGTGAAAAAACATGCTTGGTAGAGCCGACCCACCCAAAAGCTATGCCCGGAGGGGATGCACCACGAAAGCTGAATACTCCCTCAGCTCAGTAATATCATGTCATTTATATGTGCGCCAAGATTCACCTTTCCATTTCTGTCCAATTCGCAAAGACAATGTCATGTTATGCGTGCGCCAGCTGCAATTTGGTATTTCTGCACGATTCGCTAGGATATTAAAAATTCTTTGAAAACTTTACGTCCCCAAGAAATATGCCCTCAAAAAAACATTTAGGAAAATTGACATTTGACATAAGAGCTCAGTACTTCACCAGTCACGTTCTTGCCATGTTTCAGCTTTCCATGGGTCTCCGTATGATTGAAGCAAAGAGTACTCTTCGAAAATATGTTCCCCAAAAGGTGTGTCAATATATAGCGTGTATCTCTAAAGTGGAATTTTTCCTGAACTCAACATGTGAATAGCTACTTATGTCAGTCAGCTACCCACGATCGTCTGTATATTAAATGAAAATAATTTTTTTTATTTACTCAGCTATTCATCAGGTACTTCTTTGCCAAGTTGCAACTTTCCAGCACCCTCCGTTTTGCTGGATGAGAAAATCCAGGAAAATTTGCAAATATATACGCCCTCGGGTATTTTAACCGAAAAGTACCATTTTTACCGAAATCAAACCTCAGTGAATTACGTGCTCACAAAGTTTCAATCTTATACGTTTCCCCTTTTCGCTGGTGCAAAATCATGTTTGGAAAAGCCGACCCACCCAAAAGCTATGCCGAGAGGGGATGCACCTATAAAGCTGAATACTCCCTCAACTCAATAATATCACGTCACTTATATGTGTGCCGTGTTTAACTTTTCTATTTCTGTCCAATTCGCCACGACAAATTTTTTATTAAGTATCGCTCCTCGAGAAATTTTCCCCAAGGGTGTATCAAGACTGAACATTTTTCTTTAACTCCTTATCTTGGTAGTCACATTCATGCAAAGATCCAGCTTTCCATGTCCATCGGTTTAACTAATGCAAAGAAATATGTGAAAACATCTCCCTTTGAAATTCATGCCTCCAGGGCATTTCATTCCAAAGTTTGAATTTTTCTGCACGCAGCATCCCTGTAGGTAATTATGTGCCAAGTTTCATCTTTCCACACTAGCTCAATACAACAGGACAAAAATAAATACTTGAAAACGTTGGACCCCGAAAGTATGCCCCCAGGGCATGGATCTAAAATTTTGCATTTTTCCTGAACACATCGTGTTGATAGGCACGTCCATGCCACGCTTCAGCTTTCCATGTCTCTCCATTTTATTCAAGCAACGGGACACGGAAGGAAAGAGAAGCCAAAAAGAAATTGCGTGGAATGGCCAGGAATTGAACCCGGGCTTTGCGAATACTGGTCAGCCGTGCTACCACTACACCACCGAAACGGAGATATTCATTAATATCTCTCGATGACATCCTTATCCGCCACGAAATATATTTAAAAAAAACCTCTCCCCAAAATGTGTACCCCCAGGGCATGTACCTCCAAAGTCGGATATTTTTTTAACTCTGCACCCCAAAAGGTACATATGTACCAAGTTTCAGATTTCTAACCTTGCTGGAACATGGTTAGAATTATTCTAACCTTTCTGGAACATGGTTAGAATTAGCGTCAGTCTGTCAGTCACGATCGTCTATATATATTAGATTTAGACGATCGTGACTGACTGACTGACTGATGCAAATTCTAACCATGTATTACAAGGGCTAGAAATCTTAAACTTGGTACACATGTACTTCTTGGGATGTAGAGTTCAGGAAAAATCCGACTTTGGAGGTGCATGCCCTGGGGGTACAAATTTTGGGGGGAAACGTTTTTCTTGAAAATATTTTGTGACAGATGAGGATGGCATTCAGAGAGATGGCTTGATGTCTCGCGCTTGGTGGTGTAGTAGTAGCATTTCTGGCCGGCAATCAGAAGGTTTGGGTTCAATTCCCGGTCATTCCTTGGATTTCTTCTGGCTTATTTTGCCTTCCATGTCCCGTTCCTCATTCCCTCTCCATAACATTGTTTCTGTTTGAGTAAAACGGAGAGACATGGAAAGCTGAAACCTGGCATGGAGGTTCCTAGCGAGACGATGAGTTCAGGAAAAATGCAAAATTGTAGATCCATGCCCTCGGGGCACATTTTTCTAAGCTGACGTTTTCAATTATTTTATTTGTCCTAGAGTATTCAGCTAGTGTGGAAAAATGAAACTTGGTACATAACTACCTATTAGGATGCTGCAGAAAAATTCAGACTTTGGAAGTAAATTCCTGGGGACACAAAATTAAAAAGGAGATGTTTTCAACTAATTTTTTTTGCATCTGTTAAGCTGATGAACATGGAAAGTTGAAACTTTGCATGAGTGTGACTACTGAGACAAGGAGTTATAGAAAAATCTTACGTCTCGATACATCCCCTGGGGGAATTTTTTCGAAGTGCGATGTTTTAAAATAACATTGTCGTGGCGAATTTGACAGAAATGGAAAGGTGAAACTTGCCACACATATAAGTGACATGTAATGATTGTGTCTAGGGAGTATTCAGCTTTCATGGTGCATCCCCTCCGGGCACAGGTTTTGGGTGGGCCGGCATTTCCAAGCATGTTTTTGCACCAGCGAAAAGGGCAAACATATAATATTGAAACTTTGTGGGAATGATGTTCACTGTGGATGGATTTCGATGAAAAAAATGGGTACTTTTCGGTTAAAACGCCTCAGGGCACATATTATGCAAAAGCCTATTTTCACGAATTTCTTGATCCCACAAATAGAGGGTGCATGAAAGTTTAAACTTGGCAAAGTACCTAATGAATAGCTGAGTGACGAAAAAATTATACTTTTACTATATATAGACGATCGTTAGTAGCTGACTGACATGAGTAACTATTCACATGCTGATTTCAGGAAAGGTCCTACTTTGGTGATAAATGGAGTAGGGCACACCTTTTGGGGAACATATTTTCAAATAGCTTTCTTTGCTTCAATCAATCGGAGACACATTGAAAACTGAAACTTGGCAAGAACGTGACCGTTGACGCACTGAGCTCAAATGTCAAATGTCAAATTTCCAAAATATTTTTTAGGGTTCATATTTCTTGGGGACGTAACGTTTTCGAATAACTTCTGATGTCCTACCAAATCGGACAGAAATGAAATAAGTAGCTGCCGGACGCATAACGGACATGATGTTGATTTAAGAAAAAATTCAAGTTTTTGTGCGTTTCCTCAGAGCACAGCTTTTGGGCGGGTCGCTTTTCCAAATGCATATTTTCCGCCAGCAAAAAGGGCATATGTTTGAGGCTGAAACTCGGTGGCATGGAGCTCCCTAAGTCTATACTATAGCAAAAATTCGTGAAAAACCCATGAGGGAAATTTTTTTCAGTCCCATTTTCCTGTATTTTTTTCATCCAATGAAACAGAAACAGAAAATTGAACCTTCCCACAGAAGTACCTGTTTCATGGCTTAGTACAGGAAAAATCCTACTTTTGACATATGTTTCCTAAGCGTAGATTATAGGCGGGAAATATTTCAAAATGTAATCTCCACCCTTGCAAAGAGTTACACAAGCAAAGATTTCAAGTTAGGCAACTATAAATCATAGAAGTAATGAATTTGATGAAGGTCAATACTTTTGTCCCCATAAGTCACGTATTTATGTGTTTTCAATTTCACAAAGAATAAATGAATTAGTCACTATTCTGTGTAATGGAGCCCCGAAAACGCGACCATAGTGAATATGTTTGGCCGAAGGGCAAACAACGCGCTAGTATTAGTGATAAATTTGTACAGGTTGACAGCTTAGATAAAAACGAGCGTAACCTTACAATATTTCATGACTTTTTCACCGATAAAAATAACCACGACACGATCGAAGATCTATTAATCCATGGAAGAAAAGAAAACCTTAGTTTAATATTTTTAACCCAAAGGTACTCCGAAAACCTTTCGCTTGCAACTTAAATATTTTGTATTCTATAAACCTAATGATAATAGATATATAATTGAGTAACATAAAATTCATAATTGTGGTGTAAGCAAATCAATTTTTTAAAAGATATTTCTGAAATTTTTAGAGAGCCATCTTTATTTCTTTTCTTAGATTCTTATAACAAAGGTGAATGTTATAGAATAAGAAAAAATTTAATCATCCTTTAAGGAGAATTTAGGAAATAAATCATGTCTGGATTTAATTTATGGGGTTATCTGAACACTTCATCGAATCTTGTTATTAACAATCACTGCTCTTGTGAGCAAGATAAACAAATCGTTCAATTATGCTTAGCATTTTGCGATCTTAAGAAAGATCAACCAATAACGTTTTTAAGCGGAATAGATAACTGGGAGTTCCATTCCAAAGGTGCAGGTATGTTACATCGATTGATAATCAGCACGAGCGTAATGAACCTTAAGCTGAAAGGAAAAATAAACGATGAAACGATTTTTGAAGCTTCTTTTTTCTCGAAACATCACGAATTTAAACCATTTCAGTGTTTTGAAAAGGGTAACACATTCTATTGCGTTCCTGGAATCGATTTTGATTCACTTGGATTATTTTATGCTGAGCTTCTCATATCTACAAGATGGACGAGAAGGTAAAGAAGATAATCGCTAAAAATATTCAAAAGAAAGCAAGAGAGAAAAATATGATAAACAGACTCGAAGAAGTGAAAGCTGTCTAGCAGCACTTATCTTATTACCATAAAACGATATATATTTTAAAGAAATACAAATCACTTCTTGTGATAAGGAAATTTATAATCAAATTATGAATTACGTTAGATACAGGGTGCGTCAGCTATTTGAGAACAAAATTTGACTTTGAGGAAAACAAAAATATTCAGTAGAAAAACCAATATATTTTCATAGAATTTGGTACACTTGTTCTGACATACACATTGCAAAAGGCTTCTTATTTATGTTTGCCATAATGTCCCCGATGGCAGCCTTCAACGAGTCCTTGGTATTATGGGCATGCTTGTTGGTCTCCCTCTCAACGACGCCCCAGACGTAGTAGTCCAGGGGGTTTAAATCAGGATAGCTAGGAGGCCAAATGTTAGGGGTAACAAGATCGTGAACATTTTCGGCCAGCCACTCCTGGGTCGTGCTGGCTGTGTGAGAGGGAGCAGAGTCTTGCTGGAACACGTACGGCCTGCCCAAACCACTCCCTCAATCCAGGGCTTGACAGCGTCTCGGCTCGAGGTCCGAAGTGGCCCGAATCGAGGCCGTAATCGAGGTTGAAGGCGGTTTTATTGAATAGCCTTTGGTTATGTGTATGTAAGAACAAGTGTACCAAATTCTATGAAAATATATTGGTTTTTCTACTGAATATTTTTGTTTTCCTCAAAGTCAAATTTTGTTCTCAAATAGCTGACGCACCCTGTACAGTCCAAAAACGGGATCTTCGAGAAAGTTTCAACTGATAAGTGGAAGAAGACCTCTATCAGAAAAAAAGGAGAAGGTTTAATCTCTAACCCGTGCAAAAAAAAGTATTACAACAATATAACGGAACTAGAGGATCGATTGAAATTATTAGTGGAAAGTCGAACGGCTGGAGATACATCAGAAGAAATGAAGCAAGAAATGAGACAAATCGCTGATATTTCACTGAAAGAAAAATTTACACCATCAATGCATAAAACATTTTATCGCAAATTCGAACTATTATAAGAAAATTTTTTTTCTCTTTTTAAGCATATCAATAAGAAAAAAAGCAATATCAATACGTATTAGTGAAAATGACCGAAAGCGTTTATGAATATAGTTTCAACTCAAATAAACCTCTACTGAATAATAACCCACAAATAGGCTTAAAATTGTTATTCATGAGGTATACATTTCCAAATGTCGCATATCAATACGATAATAATAAGTTTAAAATATTCGATCCAGAAAAAAAGTATGGATGAACGTCGTTATAGTGACAGGAATGTATAAGGTTAAGGCTTTAACAAAATTTATGAATAAGGACATCTTAGCAAGTAAAAAAAAATCATATTTCATGTAAACGAATCAACATTTAAGTGCAGCATAGAGCTTGAACGAGCCAATAAAGTATATATACGTGATGGTAAATTACATGAACTACTAGGTTTAGAAGCAATAATATATGAACATTTTTCAGAAGGAGGGCATAATCTCATTAATATTACGAGGGGTTTAGATCGACTGTTCATTAGGTGTTTATTAGTCGAAAGAGAATTTGGAGCAGAAAAAGACGTTTTATAAGATATATTACCATACGCAAGACCCGGATTAGTCATTCGAGGAAAAATAGATGAAATGGAGTTTTATCCGTGTAAAGATAGTCATATCCACAGCTTTCGCCTTGAGATTACCGATTCAAAAAATAATCCTGTTGAATTCTTTGATCCCGTTTCATTGAAGCTGGTTTTTTTAAGTTATGGAAACACTACTTTCCAAAGGTGAAAGCTCCGTTTGGGACTTCCCGGGGATATTAGAAGAGGATAGATCAAGAAAAGAATACGAGTATTTAAAAATTTACAAAGATTCTCATGGATCAGCAAGTCTAACTACTGCAATAGATCTTCGTTATACTACTGTTAACGAAGACCTCTGGTTACAACCTTGTAAATCGTGTTTGAGAATAGAAGGTCGATTAACTTTCTATATTCTATTATATAGATAAATAGACGATCATGACTGGACGCTAATTTTAACCATGTTCTGGGGAAGCTAGAATTCTGAAACGTACCCTGAAGGGACTGATTCAGCAGACCCATATCTATCTCTTGCATGGACGCTCAGGTCTACATCCTTCTCGATTCATTGGTTTAGGGGAATTTTTTGGTCTATTAGAATGAAAAATCGCTGCGTTAGCATGCGTCGTGAGGTCTTTGCCCTATGCATTTCCAGGTCATAGGCTAGGTATAAGGAAATGGGCTCATGCATATTGGTATGCTTTTGGATACGAATAGGTTTAATATATTTTTTTAGCAGGGAAACGGCAAGGAAGATTTTCCGTCGACTTTCCGATTTAGAGTGGTCATGTGCAATGCAGGACGCTTAGACTATTGCCATTTCTGTGCCTACACTTCAACTAAGCGGGAACATAAATAGGCATTAACTGCCATCATGAATGATGTATTTTCTCTTAGATAAATGTATGTAGCATTAGATAGAGTTAGAAAAAGGGATTCCATAAATGCACTTGTGCTTAAAGACAGATATGAAGGTAATGCTAAAACTCTCCATTCAGTGAACGTAGACTATAAGAAGTTATTGCGTTAAAACTCTCATGTGGTTCATGTAATTAATGTGGTTGCTTTTACTCATTTCTACGTTTTCAGAGATTGATAGGCAGTCAAGTGTGTGTCAGCAATAATCAGGAATTGAATTCACCAAAATGACATTAAACGACGTATTGAATGTGGAACGAGTGCATCTAATATATATTGACGATGGTGACTGACTGACGCAAATTCTAACCATGTTCTAGAAGGGCTAGAAATCTGAAACTTGATACACATGTACTTCTTGGGATGCAGAGTTCAGGAAAAATCCGACTTTGGAGGTGCATGCCATGGGGGTACAAATTTTGGGGGGAAACGTTTTTCTTAAATATATTTTGTGACAGATGAGGATGGCATTCAGAATGTCACCTGAATGTGCTGGGTTCGGTGGTGTAGGAGTAGCATATCCAACTAGTAGTCAAAGGGTACGGGTTCAATTCCAGGTCATTCCTTGGTTTTCTTTTGGCTTTTTTTTGCCTTCCATGTCCTGTTACTCATTCCCCCTCCATAGCATTGTTTTTGCTTCAGTAAAACAGAGAGACATGGAAAGCTGAAACTTGGCATGGACGTGCCTACCAAGACGATGAGTTCAGGAAAAATGCCAAATTTTAGATACATGCCCTGGGGGCATGTTTTTATGAGCCGAGGTTTTCAAGCATTTATTTGTCATGGCGTATTGAGCTAGTGTGGAAAGATGAAACTTGGTACATAACTTCCTATTGGGATGCTGCAGAAAGCTTCAGACTTTGGAATTAAATGCCCTGGGGGCACAAATTTCAAAGGGAGATGTTTTTGACTAATTTGTTTGCATCAGATAAACTTATGAACATGGAGAGCTGAAACTTTGCATGACTGTGACTACTGAGGCAAGGAGTTAAATAAACATGTTAAGTCTCGATACATCCCCTGGTGGAATTTTTTCGAGGGACGATGTTTCGAAGAAAAAAAGTGTCGCGACGAATTGTATAGAAATGGAAATGTGAAACTTGGCACGTATAAGTGAGATGATATTACTGAGCTGAGGGAATATTCAGCTTTCATGTTGCATCCCCACCGGGCATAGCATTAGGGTGGGTTGACTTTTGCAAGCATGTTTTTTCAACAGCGAAAAGGCCAGACGTATAATATTGAAACGTTATGGTCATGAAGCTCACTAAGGATAGATTGCGATAGTAAAAAAATGGTACGTTTCGGGTAAAACGGCTCCGGGTACATGTTTTGCAATAGGCGTATTTTCATGAACTTTCTGATACAGCAAAACAGGGGGCGCAAGAAAGTTAAAAAACTTGGCAAATGAGTACCAAATGGATAGGTGTGTAAAGAAAAAATTCCACTTTTATAATATATATAGACGATCCTGACTGACGCTAATTCAAAATGGGGAAACGTAAAAGGCTGAAACTGGGTGGCATGGAGTTTCCTGAGTCTCCATTTTAGTAGAAAATTTTTTTTCGCTAAAACCCATCTGTCATTTATAAGTCCCATTTTCCTGAATACTTTTCTGATCCAACGAAACAGATACAGAAAATTTGAACTTCCTTCAGAAGTTCCTGTTTAAAGGTTGAGTACAGGAAAAATCCTATTTGTGAAATATGTCTCCTTAGCGTAGATTATTGGAGGGAAGTATTTCAAATTGAATTCTACTCCCTTACAAAAAACGACACATGAAAAGATTTCAAGTTAAGCATACTTGAAATCATTGAAGTAATGATTTTGATGAAAAGCAAAACTTTCGACACCATATGTAACATATTTCAATGGGGACGTACTTTAAATATGTGTTTCCCATTTCGCAAAAATGAATGAATTAATCACTATCCAAGGTAATGGAGCGCCGAAGGCGCGACCATAGCCAAAGACAAATAGACAAAGACCATAGACAAAGAGTTAAGTAAAAATTTTAAGTCTTAATACATTCCCTTGGGGAATTTTTTTTTCGGGGGGCGATGTTTAAAAAAAAAATTGTCGTGGCGAACTGGACAGAAATGGAAAGATGAAACTTGGCTCACCTATAAGTGACAAGATATTACTAAGCTGAGGGAGCATTCAGTTTTCATGGGGCATCCCCTCCGGGCATAACTTTTGGGTGGGTCAGCTTTTCCAAGGACGTTTTCTCACCAGCGAAAAGGGCAAACGAATAATATTGAAACATTGTGGGCATGTAGTTCACTGGGCAGACATAGAAAAGTAGCTGGCGCATACATCACTGCCATACTGTTGATTTGAGGGAAAATTAAACTTCTTTTATAAGTCTCCTCAGAGCACATCTTTTGGGTGGGTCGCATTTCCAAATACATTTTTTCCGCCAGCAAAAACGGGAAACGTATAAGGCTGAATTTGTGTGGCATGGAGTTCCCTGAAAACATTTGAAAAGAAAAGAAAATTTTCGTTGAAACGAATTAAGGCACTTTTTTCAGTCCAATTTTACTGATTTTTTTAGTCCAACGAAACAGAGACAAAATTTGAACTTCGATCAGAAGTACCTGTTTGATAGCTGAGTAAAGGAAAAATCCTAATTTTGAAATATATGTCTCATTAGTGCAGATTATTGGAGGTAAGTATTTAAATATGTATTCACCACCCTTAGTAAAAGGGACATATGAAAAGATTTCAAGTTGGGCACTCTGGAAATAATCGAAGTAATGATTTTGATGTAAATCAAGACTTTCGTCCCTATATGTCACATATGTCAATGGGGACGTACTTTATATACGTGTTTCCTATTTCACAGAAAATGAATTAATTAATTACTATCCAAGGTAATAGAGCGCCGAATGCGCGACCATAGCGAGTTTATTTGCCCGAAAGGGAAACAAACTCGCTAGTACAATATATTTAGGTGAAACCTCATCAGCAGTGGCGGCACATGGGTAAAAAAAATGAGGCCGGCAACTGTGACGCAATTAAGGGGGGGGGGCAGCCGCCCCCCTATTTGCACCCATTTGATCCCCATTTCTATTCCTATTGACCAGGGGGCGCACATTTCTATGACAGTAGCAGGCACATTCGCTCCTCTTTCTCTCTTGCTCAGCATCCCCTTCCCCCTTCCACTCTCCACTCACTAGTCTGAGGGTCAACACCCTCACCCCTTGGGTACAGGCTTGACATAAGTGTAGGACTTTTGCATTCAAGAATTATAAGTCCAATTCTAACATAATCAGAAATAGCCACCAAAGAAATTAATTTCATCAAGAAGAAAAAGCCACGAATAATGAAACATTTGACTAGAGGCTTGAGGCCGCTACGCTGGCCGTCTAGTGGGCGGAAATGTGAAAGTATTTACATAAAGATGTGAAGCAGTTCGGTTCAAACCAAACATTTTAAAATCTTCAGACACTTCGAAAGCGTTGCAGCCCATTCAGTTTCATTATGATCGAGACCGCGCCTCACAAATATACAGTAGCGCTCAAAAGTATTAGCACGATGTGATTTTTCGGTGTAAATCAGCTGAACGCTGAGAAAATGCGGTCCAACTACAACACAACATGCGAGTCTCTATTTCAAACTGATCTTTGTAGTTTGAACTCAGAGAGATGGTTTTGATTTTTTTAAAATTTTTAAATCTATTTTCTGTTGTTGGCGTCAACTGTGCACCTGTAATATTAATTATTTTACAAAAAAGGCGAGACGACATTTCGAAGTTTGACGATACTTTAAGAAAGGGAACTGCCTAATCCATCATTTCCAGCATGGGAAAGGTTACCGAGCTATTCAGTGTGTCCAAGAACATCATTGTGCGACTGCACAACAGGGGAATGTCGTACTCCGACATTGCAATTGCTGTTGGGACCTCGAAGTCGACAGTTTACTTCCCCTTAAAGAACTATCGGACTCGAGGCAGCACTGGCAGTCTTTCCCGCAGTGGTCGACCACGTGTGACGACGGGCAGAGTGGATAAAGTCATCCAACGCATGTCGGTCTCCAACCCTCGTCTCACTGCGGTCGACATTTGTAAGGACCTGGCCTCCAGCTACGGTGTCCATGTGAGCCACTCAACTGTGAAAAGACGTCTCACTGCTGCCGGGCTCCATGGAAGACGTCTGCCAAGAACCGAGCTGCTCATTTGAAGTTCGCTCGCGAGCATCTGAACTGGTCAGCAGCCGACTGGTCTAATGTGCTATTCAGCGATGAATCAAAGTTTTCCTTGTTTAGTTCGGACGGAATAGCATACATAAGACGTCCAGTGGGGAAAAGGTTCTCTCCCCGCTATCAGCTTCCTACCGTCAAACATGGCGGTGGGTCGGTGATGGTGTGGGGAGCCTTTTCCAGTCGAGGAGTCGGCCCCTTGCACCGGATCAACGGGACGATGAACGCTGAGGAGTACAATAAGATCCTGGAGGACGTTGTGCTGCCGTACGCCAACGCGAATATGGAATCCTGCTGGAATATCCAGCAGGACAACGACCCGAAGCACACCGCCCGCCAGATCAGGGACTGGCTCAACCGGAAGAACATCGACGTACTCAACTGGCCGTCGCAGTCCCCCGACTTGAACCCAATCGAGCACTTGTGGGAGGAGTTGGGGAGACGGAGCTGAGACCTAAAGGCCAGAAATGCGCAGGAAAAAGTTCAAGCAATTGGAGAAGCTTTGGAACGACATTGACCAGTCGACCATCACCAAGCTGATCGAGTCAATGCCGGCCCGGTGCAAAGAAGTGATCGACGCCAAGGGTTTCCCGACTGCGTACTGATTTCGTCTTCCCAATTGTTTGCCTTCCCACTGCCCATTTCATAAACTCATTAAAAGAAAATTGTTTTTCCTCGGTGTGAAAACTGCCGTTTCAAGGATGTTTATAAAAAATAATAATTTAAAATGAAATCAAACTGTTTTGTTTGAATTTGAATTCTCGAGGTGAAGCATTTTGTTTAAACAAGCTGCAGTCCAAAAACCAGCTCATTTAGAGCTTTTTCTGCTCGTTTACGACGAAAAATCACATCGTGCTAATACTTTTTGGCACTACTGTATATGCTCATAAGATGCCATAGCATGTGGCCTAGATTGGCACAGCCTGACCAAGCCGGTTAGGTTGCTGATGAATGACAATCTTTCACCACCGCTTTCAGCCTTTTTCCATTTGTATGACATAGCCTATGGCCCAGAACGATAGAGCTTTGTAGGCTTGGCGCTATAGGTATTGGATAGCTTGGTTTATGACCATTGAACGGCTTAACTTATGGCATGGCATGGTAGGCCTCGAGCATTAGAAATGACAGCCACACAACTTTCGGTTTCATTCATATAAGGTATCAGACAAATGCATCTATACCATTGGAAGACACCCCAGGGATGCGAAGGACTGTAATATATATAGGGACTCTGGAACTCATAGGCTTTTTTAATGCAAAAAAACTGATTTTTATAGGTTTGTATAATTGATGGGATTTTTTAAATTCAAAGGTTCTTTTCTATACCTTTATATTTTATAGAAATTTATGCATAAAATGCTATGAGATGCATTGTATTTATTTTATATATTTACTTTATTTATTTATTTCATATATTTATTTCATACATTTATTTTATATACATATTTTATATTTATTTTTACATCATCTATTAGATTTGGATAACGTTCGAATAATTTCGCTTTCGCTAATAACCTCTAAATATTTTAATTAATTTTCATCGAGGAATCTCAAAAAATCTGTCTCACTACTAAATCCCTAGTAAGTTAAAAACCTGGGAGTTGTCCAGAATTCCCTCACGAAATCGCTCATGTTTCGATTGCCAAAAAAGTTTCTAAATTCTCTTAGATTCCAGTAAAATTTCCATTTTCTTTTCTTCTAGCTTTTTTCTCTATCCCATAGATTTCTTTCTCCACTTCCGCCCATTTCTCTACCGGTTCCAGGTTGAGTCCGCACCGGTTGCATATCATGGTGCTGCTTATAAAAATTGTACACATGGAGACGTGTAAAATATTATATTTTTACTTAATGATTCAGTTATATTTTCTTACTGTTGTCTTACAAGATGTGCATTCATAAAGCGTTGTGGAAGCCTCACCTACAGATCTGATCTGTCTGGAATATCTTATTACATTTTCGGCATATTATTCCCTGTTGTTGAACATCGTTACTTTTTTGTGGGGTAACGGAAAATTTTTTATTATTGTACTCTTTCTCTTTGTTTTTAAGAGTCTATCCTCGGTCTGATCGTTTTATTAGGATGAAAATCAATCGCTTCTGAGTCGGGTTTTTAAATTGTTTAAAGTTTTTTTTTATTTATGAAAGCACTACTTTCCGAAGTTGAAAGCTCTGTATGGGACTTCCTGGCGATATTAGAAGAGGATAAATCAATTGAAGAATACGAGTATTTAAAAAGGTACGAAGATTCTCATGGATCAGCAAGTCTAGCTACATCAACAGATTTTAGTTATACTACCGTTAAGGAAGACCTCTGGTTATTACCTTGTAAATCGTATTTGAGAATAGAAGGTAGATGGTAGAATCAAGGTAGAACTCAAGAGAATGGAATTGGATACACCGAGAAAGATGAAACAGTTGTGGCTAATAACGGTTTTAATATTTTCGAAGAAGCGAGATATTATATCGACGATAATGAAATCGAATACATAAGAAATATCGGCATTAGAACTTCATTAACATTAGAGAATATACAGACAGCGACAAGATTAATAGCATTCATAATACGCAGTGGTGGTTTCTAGACACTCACGATGGAGATGCCAAAAATCCTTGGATATTAATTCATCCTTCGGACAATAAAGATTATACAGAAGGTGAACAACAATAGGAAATAAAGGATTTGCTGCAAGATGGAGTATTCTCAATTAAAATAAAGGAAATTCATCCTTAGTTTTACCGCTTGACAGATTGAATTCTTTTTGCAGTAACATTCAACACATTTTTAGAGGAGTAAAACATAGAATCAATTTTACCTGAAATAAAAAAAGAGAGAATTATTTTCAAATCGAATGATGCACCGTTTGGAAAGTTCGTTATCGACAAGATGGTGTGGATGGTTCCTTACATAAAACCTTCTTTAGGTGTAATGGAGAGACTCGAAAATCAACTTGCTAAGAATGCAGTTTTCGAATTAAATTGGAATGCAATTACTGTATATATTGCCTCAAAAACAACAAGATATTAGAATTCAACTATCATGTTCCATTCAAAAACCAACGAGTATATTAATATGCTTCAAAAACTAGTTCGTAGTAGTTAGTAGACTATTTAGTTAAACTAGTAAAACTAGTAAAACTAGTTAGTAGATAGATCGAAGTCCCAAGACGTTAATTCTATGGTATTTGATCACGTCGATCTTGAACACATCTTCGTTGAAATTAACGGTAAACAGTTCCTGGATAAAGCGCTGAAATGCGATTTTAGGAAAACATGGAAATTTTTAAGGGAAATATGCGATAGATTTTTACCTAGTAGAAGCATGTAAAAGAAAGAAGTCATCAATTAAGTACGAGACTTTTAAAAGTATATACCCCATTTTTCATATAGATGTTACTAAACAATCCTCAGAACTGTACGAAAATACCACGTTTCCTAGCATCGTTATTACCTTAAGATTTAGCTTAAAAAAACACCGACTGATTTTTTACATGGGTTCGTAGTAACTTATAACATAAAAGAAGCTTAGTTAAACATTGAACAAAAAAAGATGCGTATCATTAAATAAAAAATTAACAAAATATCGGTAACTTAAAATGAAACAACACTAAGAAGCATGCCATACATAAGTCATAGAGTTTATCTGTCCGATAATCAATTAAGTAAAATAGGTTCCGCTTCTAAAACGGGAGCTGGATTTTCAATTCGTATCGATCCATCCAAGATAGGTAATCACGACTTAAATTTAACCCAAACACAAATCAATAAGTTGAAGGATAAAAAACCTAGAGATATTAAACACTCAAGGACTCAACTTGCAAAGGAAGGAGGATTCATCTTTACTCTACCGGCCATACTAGTAGGTATAGGAGCAGCAGCTTCGGTTGCAGGTCCGTCCGCAGGAATTGTTAAAACCGATAACGATAAAAAAGAATAATAGTAAAATGAGATCAGAAACTATACGGCATAATGAAGAAATGGACTCAATAATGAAAAATACCCATAATCTTAAAATCGGTAGCGGAAACGGTAGTAGAAAATCCCAACGAGGAAAAGGAGCTGTTTACCCCCCCCCCCCCAAAAAAAAAAAAAAAACATGGGTTTATCTAACTTTCAAATACAAGACCTTCTAATAAATTAATGTAATTTTATAGGTTGCTTTATGCGGGATGATCCAGATCTATTGAATCACGTGGCGCAAATGAACGACTTGCGTTTAATTATAAATTTATACGAATCATCAGATCCCAGCACTCAATGAGTTTGTTTATTTAATACGAATAAGAAGAATTATATAGAAAATTATTATTCATTTGGTTTGCCTCCTCCGAAAGAAATCAAACCAACTAAACCTATTTTATATAATACCGTAAAACATCATTGCGTAAATATCAGTCTCTGTGGCTTGTATTGTTGCTTTCATATTCATTACAGAAGCCTAGGCTACAGTACAAATGATGTCGTATATAATTTACTTTAGGAAAACGACGAAAAAAATATTAAAATCTTACGCTCTAAGCTGCAAAAAGAATAAATGAAATGTATTGCGTGAGGTGTAAATCTAAAATTCCTTCCACTTCTGTTCAAAACGTCCTTACTGAAAATGATCATTCCATTTTAAAAGTCATTTCTGTTGCAAGTTCTGTTGCGGGTGCAAGAAGTCTACGTTTATAGCTACAAAAACGGGCAAAGGGATTGTAAATAGCATAATAAACTCAGGATACCTACCCGAACTTCATCTCCCTGGTCATTCTTATACTGGACCCGGTACTAAATTAAAAGAACGTCTATTAAATCAAAGTAAACCGATTAATAAGCTCGACGAACAAGCTCAATTCCACGATATAGCAAATCACATATTTAAAGACACTAATGATCGGCACGTGTTTGATAGGAAACTAGAGGACGAAGCACGCGAAATACAACACGACCCCATAGTTCTTTTAAAGAGAAATTAGAAGCGGATTAGTTTTAAAAAATCATATGGCATAAAGAAAACTTGGATTTGTTCTTTAAAGTTATTAACTTGTATTTCTAAACCGTGGGGTTTAGAATCTTATATTGTTGCCATGCAAGACCTACAGCAATCGATAGAGGCGGTCTCTTTGGATTGTAACCCTAATTATCTCCCCTGTATACGATACATCGCTAAGCAACGTACGTAACAATCAGTGCGTGTTTTTCCTTGTACACCTGAAAGAGTGGGTTTGTGTTGCTATAGACGCTGCTCAGTGAACAGCTTCATTCCCTGTAGTAAAAAAGATCGCCTCAAATCTCATCAGAATACATTTAATGTAAGTCATATCATTTTACTTGTTTCATATCTAATGAATATATGCTTTTTAGAGTTAGAGAATTTATTATAATTCCTTAATCTATTGTTGTTACCTTGAATATATTGTATGAGTTCTTATGTTTAATAATCTAGAGGTCATCGCAGCACCTGCAGACATGGAAGGCCATTTTGTGTTTCTTGAAATTGATCCGATGTTCATAATACCGTGGAGAGCATACCAGGAACTACGCACTCAAAGACGCATTGGACCACCGGAAAACGTACAGGAAGCCAAGCTGCTACGTGTCAGAAGTGCTCAGGGTAATGGTGAAACATTTCAAGACAGACAAAAATTTGCAAGGAGGTATTCTATTTGTGCTCGAATGTGCATGGTCAGTGGTACTGGAATGACCGTACAAGCTTGGACAAATAATTTCTTAGATCGGAATTACCATCAGGCAATTTCAGATTCACACAAATTCGTGGTTGTCTATTTCGACTGGCTTCGGGATATGTTGAACGCAGGTACTGTTCTAGATATGACCAGTTCTATCCACACTTTCTCATTGAAGAAAGACTTGAGGAAAGACCCAATCGTGAGCAAGTTAATTGCATTCTATTATGTTAATTTTTAACTTTGGCGCAAAAGTAGTCATAGAAATCAACACCACTGCACGTGCACGTGTTGATTTCGACTCTGGCACTAGAGGCCGACGTTTTCAAGGCTATATAAATATTCTGTGCCATCGCTGTGAGATAAGAAAAGGAAATGACGGGAAATACATGAAACTTCTGAAAAGAGTTTGTGGAGAATGGGAAAGATGGAGGCATCATATCGATATTGAAGACCATCAAGAATCAAGCGATGAGAGTGAGGAGGATGATGATGATGAAGCGGGTGCTGCCCCTGCTCAGTTGAGGAATGATGAGATAGATCTTGTGGTTGCTAACATGACTCGGTTGGAGACCTGAACTGAACTTGATTCTGAATATCATGCTCTATAACATGGGAACATGCATTTAATTCTTATATTATGCTAGACATCATTCATTATCGCTTCTATATGTACAATTGCTTTCATTCATTCATGAACAGTCTCAGTTTCATAATGGCCTCTATGCATGCAACCACTTTTATCCTCTCATGTTGCACTAATAAAAAATACACTGAAAGCAATAAAACTTGTGGATAATTTATATTTAAAAAAAGTATTTGTTGGGGTGCCCGAAGGCGATACGGTTCACCGACTTTGTGGCTAGACTGGGATTTGGATATGAGTAGAAATCATGATGTTTCACGGATCGACTCATTTTGTTGGCGTTTCCGAAAATTTCGGTGATTGGCCCAACCATAAATTAGCTCAAATGCCCTTTCTCGAAGTCTTCTACAACAGTGATGAAGTGAAATTTCGACCCAGGGGGAGCGATTTATGTATACCTGTTGTAGTCGTTGCATTAAAAATCTATACAAACTCGAGCGGACGAAAATGTCAACACGAATTACGCTAGCAGTCGGCAAAGGTACGGGGCATGGAATTCTCTAACGAAATTATCGAATTAATTCATACCTGTGAAGCCATCATGAATGTCCACTAAGCACTGCACTCAATTATTTGATCGGCCAGTCCCCGTTCGAGGAAACTCAGATGATGAAGCTTCAAGGCAGGGATGAGATGGCAGACAGAGTGGAAAGTAACGTTTTGATATCTAAGAAGAAAGAGAGACGAATGGTGCACCTTCGCTCGTGTTCAGCCGTGCGAACCACGCCTTAGCAAACCTAAATACACTCGTGAATATAACTATGGACTAGTGGAACCATAGACATGTATATACATGTATAACTAGACTGGATAGTCGTAGTGCGAACCGTGGGGCCTTTTGACGCAATGTTTTTGGGGTCAGAAATAGGCCCCGCCCACAGGTCTCATACGACGAGTGGTCTCACCCATTCGGTCAATACATCAGAGTCAAGCTATCACCACGGTTCCCATCACGACGGTCCGACTCTGTCCCGCGGACTCCCAAGCATTCCAACAACCGTGCCTCTCACTCTCCTGCTTCCTACTACTCAGTCCTCCCCTCAACACACTCTCTCTCACAAACATCACATTCCCGCCTTGCGAATGCGCTTCTTTCCATCCATTGTCCATGCGTTCCACCTAGCCTCCCTTAGCCTGCCAACAATACCAGAGAAAAACATACTCAATGAATAAAAAAAATAATAAAAACATGACAACGTGTTAATAATTCCGAGTGTAAAGACTTTACATACCGAATGGAAATAAATTACGGTAAGCGTATGACATACAGGGACGTAAAAATTGCGAACATTCGACAAAAAATCCATACAATTTATAATCTAACAAAAATATGAATAGATTTCATATACCGTTGACGCCTCTGATTTCCCACAAATTTTTTATGCGCTTTCCTAATAGTGTTAGAAAGAAGAGAAAAATAAATGTAGGGTGGCTCCTCGACGGACGTGGGATGAGTGAAAAAAAAAACCTCTTCCCGATCGACCCAATGACGCAAACGAAGAAACCCGTTCTAAATTCAGTTTCGAAATTTATTGAGACTTTTTTTCAAAATCCTGTATATTAAAATTCACTTCACTTTCTAAATTCAGTTAGTACATGCTATTTTTCATTCCAGAGGTTCTTTTCTAAGTTTGCCAACTTTGTAAGTTTTACGCTTAGTTTTATTAATGGTCAAGTTAATCAATTTTTCATTTTGCAAGAAAACCTCTTTCTATAATCTTTTCATCTCTTGAAGTTTATTTTCAGTCATTATTTTGACATAAAAAAAAGAGTACTGTCTCCCAATGGGCAACTTTCAACTGAGGTCATGTTTATATATCATCTTTTTTCTTTGTGATTTCTTGCATTGGACTTATTGTGTTCTCCTCCTCTTCTTTCGCCTTTCCGGATCTTCCTCTCTTTTGTCTTCCTCCTCGTGTTCTTCAGGATTTTCTTGCATTATCTTGCTTATATTATATTATATTCTTGCTTATCGCCATAAGCGAGAAGTGGGGGACGAATTATCGCCTCTCCACTCCATGCTCTGACACACAAAGACGCTCAATTTCAATAGACCGAGGATTGCCAACAGGCTTTCTCTCAGTTGAGACAAGCCTTGATTCAGGCCAAAACAGGTAAGCCTGAGAAAAAAGGATTTGATGTCCTTTAAACTAATTTCCTCTGAGAGTCACATCCTTACTATCGCAGCAATATAGTTGCGTAAAACTTGATTGCAGACTATTTTTTTTTGCAACCACCTTCGTGGCTGCTGTCACAGTACCTTGCAATCCTACACCTTATCAAAACAACGATCCCTTCAGGCGCAAGAAGTGCAAAAAGTCGCACGTAGCTAGACTTATTTAGTACGCGGGTTAGGGATGAACATTCACCTTGTACTTTGTTAAGTAAGTTGAAATGGTAACAAATGTGTGGGCCAGAGCATTCTCGTAATGACATAGCCACTATCAAAATCTCAAACTAGATGGTCATTTGTAACGCTTGAACATTGAAATAAGTTTCCATAGGCAGGCACCACTCACCCACTCAACCGGTTACAAATCATCAATTGTCAAGGGCATTAACATGAATTCTATCCAAATCCTTTCAGCAAAAAGCTAATGAAGCGTAATAACTTCACTTAGCAATAGTACTGATTTCGACTTACTGAATGTCAAAATTAAATTGTCAATTTACGACAGTCGGGAATTAAGTCATTAAGATTTCTTTCCAGGGATTCTGGACGAGAACGAAAGAGCAGAATAGAAGACTAGCGAATCACCAGTTCACCAGGTGGAACCATAGGGAAAGGGGTCCCAATCAGAATCTCTTGTCTTGCCGGTATGATAAGATTTGAGACTAGTCTCACCTCATGAAAGAGGGGATATTCCGGATGCATGGGGATTTGCTCTGACCCTATCTGCATAATCCGTGAAGGGATTTGCAGAGAAGCTTGCGTAGCTTGTAGTACATCAAGACCCAAAATTCCCCGGTACTTCATATTTCTTAGTACCCAAATATTCAAAGATATAGCCGTGAAGCCAATATACAGATCAGCCTTGAAGTGACCGACCGTTTCTATTGGTCTGCCATCAACCGCGCTGGGCGAAGAGGAAGCTGGCCTTAAATCCCAGTTTGGGCGTTTGTGCTGATGAAACCATTCGTCGGAGACGAGGGTCAGAGATGCTCCTGTATCAATCATCATTTCAATCATTTGCTTATCGATGCGGGCTTTCACAAGATATGCTAGGGGGATTTCACTATTTACAAATATACTGGCTGGTGAATGCCCGTCTTCGCCAGCCATTGTTAGTTTAACGGCTCCAATTGTGAAGTGGTCTGATGTGAAACCTCACCACTTCCAACTCTAGTTGAACGACTAGTGCAGAGCTGAAATGGGTTAGCTTCAGCGCTCAAGGGTTGGGCGGAATCCGCAAACCGTTTATGTACAGAGGTCCGTGCCTGAACCCTCGTCCTTTGCTGATAAGGCTTTCTAGGTTTCATCCCAGAATGACACTCACGTGAGCGATGTCCCTTTTTCCCACACGTCCACACTCCATGGGTGGCCGTGTGTCATTATCAGTCCATCTTCGTGGGGCTGTCGTTGTCCGAACGTAGGGCCGGTTCTGAGATGGGTTGTTACCCTTCTTGAGTTGAGCAGTTAGTTGGTCGATTTGATGACGAAGAGCACATACGTCTTCTTGTTGACCGGCAGAGCGGGCCACAGATAGCCACGCGCTCTGTTCTCTAGCCATAGTGAGGGCTTGGCTAGCATCGATAGGCCTAGATTGTAGCACTCTAGCCCTCAAATTAAAAGGTAAACCTTGCAAGAATTGGTCCTTCAATAATTATTCTCGTGCTTCTTCTGCCATTGTCGGATAGGCTCTATAGCACAACAAGGTCAATTGCTGAAAATAGTCGTCTAGTGTTTCTGAGGCCTTTTTGGATCGTTGACGAAACTCGATTCTTAGGGCACCTTGCGATTCCGGGGGATGCAGGGCATTCTGCAGAGCTGTTTTCACTTCCTCATATCCTAGAGACGAACTCTGGCTTATTTTCATGTATTTGATGAAAGCTTTACCAGACAATCTCGTGGGGAGAACTTTCTATTTCCTTGTCTCATCCCATCTATTGGCGTTTGCACACAAGTCAAACTGATTGATCCAGATTGAGAAGTCACCTGTTCCATCGAACGGTTCAGGTACTGCTGTGTACTTGTCTCGAATTGGGCGATGATCACTGCGATCCGAAGCATTCTCATTGACACCGTTCATGTTTGATGTCTGTGCAAAGAAGTTTGACGATGGGCTAGAGAGTGTCTCGCTACTCCTCGATCCTAGTGAGAGAACTGCTGAGCCGGAAGTAGATCCTGCTAAGGTCCTACTTCGAGAACGTGTTAGTCGAGGGAACTCGGCAACTCCTTGTTGCCGAGTTCCCTCGACTCGCTTAGTGGAACGGTGGTGGGACCGAGTAGCCCCACCACCGTTCCACTAAGCCTCCCCATAGGAGGAATCCTGGCTACGCCACTGCTCTTATCATATATTAATCATACATTAACAATACTTCCCTTCTTGCATCAGGTTCTCTCTCCTTAATTTCTGCCCTTCAGTAGCAATTAGTGTTTTTTTTTACTCACTGACACTCAATATAAATGCAGAGAGAGAAAGCCATCAATGTGGGACACGTGTCTCTTGTGACTGAGGTTACGAAGGTTGCACAGTCAAAAACAATTGCTCCTTTATAATTTTTTTTAGATCGAGTCCTATTTTGGGGGAATGGGATTCCTTTAAAGCTGAAAGAAACCAGCAGCAATGACAGATTATTGGAAATTAAAATGGCAATCGTGGCGACTATGTTACACGTGAAAATCCATTCATTTGCGAGACGTCGCAGAATATACGTTTGATCTGGCAACTCAGGATAAGGCGATGCATTAGACTGGAACCATCATGCATCTCATTCCTCTAAATTTTCAATTTTCGCTTTACGAACATTCCCAATAATGCATAAGAATAGTTTATATAGGTAAGATTCGAAATAAGGCTATAATGGCATCCTCAAACATAAAATGGTGATACTGCATGATATTACAGCCAATGTACTTAAAAAAGAACAGCGAACTGTATGTTAAACATTCAACCTTGGACGACATTCCATCAACGTTCCCTTCATTTCCATATGTTCATACTAATTTCATTCTCATGTGGAATGAGAACCCGTTGCATGTTCTGAGCCTAGTTTACACTTGCCTATTTTAAATAAGTTCACACTTGACCTTTCTGTTTTCATTTTAATTGGGATAAATAAACGTCTCAATTTAAACAGGAAAAGCTTGCTTTTCCAGTTCATTGATAACTCTGCTACATGAGTCTCTATGTGTAACATGAGTCACATGGAACGTCACCAGTTTTTTTTTCAAAACATCACACCTCGAAAAAATTCCCCATGGGAAGTATCCAGACTTAACATTTTTATATAACTCCTTGTTTCAGATGTCACATTCATGGAAAGTTTCAGCTTTCTCTGTTCATCAGTTTAACTGATGCAAAAAAATTAGTGGAAAATTTTCCCTTTGAAATTTGTGGCCCCAAGGCATTTACTTCTAAAGTCTGAAGTTTTCTGTAGCATCCCAACAGGTAGTTATGTACCAAGTTTCATCTTTTCACACTATCTCAATACGCCGTGACAAAAAAATACTTCAAAACGTCGGCTCACAAAAAAATGCCCCGTGGGCATGAATCTAAAATGTTTCATTTTTCTTGAACTCATCATCTCGTTAGGTACATCCATGCCAAGTTTCAGCTTTCCATGTCTCTCCGTTTTACTCAAGTCCTCAAGCATAAGGAAACCCCGCTCTTATGATATGACCATGACTGATAATATTGTTGTTCTCCTTCTTCCAGATATTGAAGAAATTGATTTACCCTTGGCATGAAGGTGAAACTAGCAACTAGAAAATTCCCCCCAAAATTTGTACCCCCAGGGCATGTACTGTACCTCCAAAGTCAAAGTTTTTCTGAACTCTACATCCCAAAAGGTACTTGTGTACCAAGTTTCAGATTTCTAACCCTTCTAGAACGTGGTTAGAATTAGCGTCAGTCATTCAGTCAGTCAGTGAGTCAGTCACGATCGTCTATATATATTAGATAGGGATATATGGAGGCCAATGTAAGGGACAATCACGTGATCAGCACGTGTGCTCGGCATGTTTTATCCTTTCCCTCCCCCCTCCCCCGCTTTTCTTGTTGACAAATTCTTTCCAAGTCACGAATGACCCAACTTTATGGCCTCCTCTCCGGTATAAAAACCCCCGTCTTCAGTCCGGTAGAGGCGGTCAGTCGCTTGCACGACCCAAGCAGCTCGAGCTAGGAGCTTTCTCTAAGCTTTTGAGCCTGCCAAGAGTCTGCGGCTGGACGACTCCTCCAGAGCTCGGTTGACCCGATTCCATTCCTGGATCCACCCCTAAAGGAAGTGGAACGGCTAAGAAGGCGCTGCTCCATTTGTGAGTAAACGGCCGCCAATCTATCCGCGGGTCACGAACCTCGAGTTCTGTTGACATCAGCGTACGAACAACCTGCTCGGTTTGACCTCCTCGAGCCAGGACGTACTACGACGGTACAGGATCCACGACTCCGAACGACTCCCTCATGACCTGGGTGTCTCCAGGCTGCAGAATCCCAGTTGTTAATTGACTGGTCGGCTCGGTTTGATCCAAACCTTGAGCGGAAGTGCTACCGGATTGTAGCACCGGTGATCCCTTTCCTTACGGATAGGAAGGCCTCTGGACCTAGGTGTCTGCAGGCGTCAGAATTTCCACGGCTAATCGACTCCTCACTTGAGGCTGGCACCCATTTGAGTAAAGCACGATTCTACCAGAGATTTCGTTGTAGCAACTGGGCGAGGACAAGACTCTGGGTTCCCCCGGGACCCAGAAGTAAGGAGACATTGGACGACAAGACGTCGGTTGGATTTTTCATCCCTGGACGAAGATCTATACATCTCAGACAGCCCCTGAAGTTCCCTCAAAACCTGTAGTCATTCCGTAGTCTGTAATAAACCTGGCCCATGTTCCACCTGACTGCAATCGTGTTCCATTACCCACCTGCCAATTCTTTTTCCGAGAAAAAATATAAGTGCGGCAGTTAGCTGTCTACGGGAGACTTCCCAATTTAACTTACAGAAACGCAACAATGTCATACCCTGCGCCTAAATGCCAGCGAAGTAATTGAACGAATGCATCCATATCCATCCATACTTTTGCAGAAATAGTCCATAAATGTATATTGACTTATTGCCACGTCTTATGCTACCATCATTTGATTCCGTGGTACTCCAATTCTGAAATGTGGTGTAACCAAGACTTGTGAATCGGGAATTTTCCCCTCTTCAGATTATGATATTTCTTCATTCACAAAGTGGTAGAGCAATCGGAGACCTAAAGCTTCTGACCCAAAGTTGTTTGCCGTTCTCATACCCACCTATTTACGAAAACACGTTTTAATTCACAGAACTTACTTGTGAGTGAGGCATGCTCGGCTAATCATGATGTCCTAACTGCCTTTTTGTTATTTGGTGAGCTTTTAAAAGAAAATGTGGTCAGTTCACCACACCAGGGGCACCTGCGCCCTCGCCTCCTCTCTGAATAACCATCGCATCGGTGTCATATTCGAGTGAAACATTGTCTAACTGAAGTGGAAAACACTCTATATAGTGCGGCAGTGTCTACACGTTATTAATGCTTCGACGACAGGCAAATAATGATTCAGATTGAACAAGGGTCAGATCCTTTTATTGTTGCCAATCACAAAGCTCCTCGCAGCATTCAGTCAGACTTAACTAATTTTCATGGCCGTTGAACGATTCGGATCAGGTAGGATGAGGGTCATAATGGTCCCAAGTCGTTATCGTCTCGTAGAGCCTGTCGCCGGGGCACTCTGTGTCCCTCAGCTGCCTGTGTCCAACCAAGGAGTAATTTGGCTGGATCTTCCCCAGACTCACGCCGGATTCGATGAGTTTTCGGACGGCTGTAAGTGCTGCCTGGTGAGGGAGCACCCCTGACGGAACAACGAGGAAAGATTAAGGGTCTGAGCGCTATTAGAGCTTCCCAAGTGAAACATCTAACTAACAGTCTTGCTGAGCTTCAGCAATGTGGCCAACCGCATTTAATTCCACATGTAAAACCCCGAAATTTTCTGGATAATAATTTTACAATCTATCAAAGCCATAATAAATCCAATTCTTCTCCATTCTCCATTTATGTTTATAAATTCATATCTGGGAGGGCTATCCCGTGTGAAAGAGGCTAAGGCAATGTGAGGGCGAAGATATCCCCCACGCGAGAAAATCATCCTTCAGCGGGATGAAAGGGGACTCCAAGAGTTATACGTGGGGACATGTGAAGATTGGGAAATAGGGTCTGCTATAGCGCCTATAGCGATTAGAGGGTCACTGAATTTTGGGGCCGCGAATGAACACGAGAGATCTTGCCCAAAAGTTCGTGGAAGTTTTCCACAAGTTGGCTAGTTCTTTTTATTTCCTAATTCATGCGACTGGGTCCACGTTTTCCCACTTCGCGTACAGCTGAAAGAAAGCATTTAGCACGAAGAAGGCAAACATGCAGAAAGCGAAGTCATGCGACGGCTGAAACTGCGCCCTTTCTTCCCTTGACTTTGGTCACCTACATGGGAAGGATCCCCTCCACTCATACGGCAGGCAGAAAGTAATTTTAAAAAGTTATTTTTTTCTGCCGTCTTTCCATGAACGGAGTCGCAACCACGATCAGTCTCTCGTGGCTGAGGAGGGCATGGGCCCTCTTGCCGTTCCAAGCATGTGTTTACATCTGTTCGTGCATCGGGGAATGCAGTCCGTCAGTCGGAAGGTCACCCTTCCATCTCTATTTTTTTCCATCTCCCGTCTGCAAAAGAATTAATCCGTTCGCTCGTCGTCCTTCCGCCTCGACTGAACTCGATCCCTTCGAGAATTCGTGTAAAATTCGGCCGTAAATGTGGCGCAAGTGAAATAGGGAGTGCAGACCTACATGTCTCAAAAGTGCTTCATGGGTATGAGCTTACCCACTGATACGTAATTTTATATTGCACTTTATAATTAGTTTCTGAGAAAAAATTTTTATTTCAAACAGGATTTTAAGATTAAAAATACTTGAAGCTCAGAACGTCGATGAGAAGCTCCCTCTCCTTACCAATAAGGTATTCATTCGAAATCCTGGCCGGATGCGATTGAAAAGCCTATGACGCGAGGCATTGCAGCAACTTTTCCCATTTCACCGCCCTGAGATTAACTCTGGGATAGTTTCCCTCTCTTAGGAGTTCTCAAGTCGTCTTCGTCGCATGCGAAAGGCCCGATCGTTCGCTGAGGGTATTTCTCCTCGACGTTATTCCCCGAGGGGCATTAATCCTCATCGTCAATGCCCCTGTTCTTCCATATCCGTGCAGGAAAACAGGCGAGGATTGGGACAGGGACAAGTGACGACATGGATTTCATTTTAATCCATTTCGGCTGCACTGAGAGAGAGGTTTCATGTTTTGAAAGATGTTATATGAGTGGTATATATTTCTGTACTTTTATGAGTAATGGCTTTTGCTCATACATTAATATAGTGTTAAGGAGCGGATTGATCGAGACGGGGAAAATCTCTGCCGAGCTAAAATTTTTCCTTGCATCTTGACCTGGGAATGGAAAAAGCACCCTTTGTCATCGCAACATCCTCCATAAACGCCGCAAATTCTTTTTTTTTGGAGGGGGGGGGGGCGTCCGTTGCCTTACTTCCCGCACGATACTCGGAACATACGATTTCGTATATATTAACCGAAAGAATAGTTATTTATAATAAAAAAAAACAATTTTGACAAAAAACTCTCTCTTTCGAAGACCCCTTTAGGAATGTAAGGAGACATTTATGCTGAAAAAAGGAAAAAGTTTTTTTTCATAAAATTTTTTCATTACAAATGACTAGTCTTTCGATTAATGAATGAAGTTCATTAGAAAACAAACCATAAATAACGTTTACATTTGGTTTGCAAAAAAAGACATAAATTTCCGGTACCCCTAATATAAGGCAAATATATTTACTTCATTATTCCTATGTTTTCCAACCATTATGTTTTACTGGGCTCATTTTATATTAATTTGTTTAATTTATAACGAATTAATGTAACAGACACTGGCTGACATGAAATCAATCGCGACAGAGGAACACAGACTCTTTGAGATATCCCTTATACACTCAAAACCCATTTACTGAGTTTAAGGACCGCATCACACCCCTGCAGGGTTGGGCTTCCAGTGCATCATTCGTCTAGTCGGATTTTTTCGTTACTTAACTACCATCAACCATTCTACCATTCCAGCTGGTGAGAGCGGAGGGAGCCCCAGGATGATAAGACGCGAGGAATGGGGAGCCCGACCTCCGGCATCCCACGTCGCCTTGAGCACTCCCGTCCGCTACGTGGTGATCCATCACACGGCTATGCCGCCGGCCTTCACCGTCGACGATGGCGTCCGGGGCGTGAAGGAGATCCAGGACTTTCACATGGACGAGAGGGGATGGGATGACATCGGATATAGGCAAGACGATCGACGAGATGAACGCGAGACGAAAGGATTCCTTAACACGTTGGCGACAATGCGTCCTGATGCCAGGATGCAGATTTTTTTTTTCAATGAATGGAACTGTGGAACTCTGGAACTGTTGAGAACGTTCCAGAAGATTATGATTTCAGGACGCATTTTTTGACAAAAAAAATGCGCGTGGTCCCACGCGGCGGACAAGCTAAAATAGGCTGGTCGTCAACGTGTTAAACTCAATAATCTGTCAATTGAAATACATCATTACACTCGAAAATTTTGAATGATATTGAATATGAGGGGAGCGTTTCCCGAATTAACTCCCAACTTTAGGATTACTCGGGAATTGCTCCCATCGCTCTCTATTCTCTCTCTCCATTGCTATCGCGCTTCTCTTGTCGTCTTCCCTTCCAGGAAATGATTATTCGCTGTCGGACGTGATGTATAGCTTCTTGTCCTGTGACGGTAGCTACCTGTCGGTATTCGCAATGGGTAATAGGATTTGATTAATTCCCAGTTCGAGTGGATTGGCTGAAGGTGCATATTTCCTCGTTTCGATATCCCGAGTCGAGGCGTACCCATCAAACTACACAATAACATCTAGTAGATGGTAACTGCAAGAAACGAGAGGGAGATTGCATGCGACCCTTCTTGACCTTAATCAGCGAAGTAGTGAGTGGTCAAGGCCAAAGCTCTCGCTTTTATAGCGGAACAGCTCCTTGACGTTATCATGTATCCAAGGTTTTCCGCCCCTTCTCCGTCCCGCTTGAGCCGCTCACTTCCGCTAAGGAACCGTTATCGGTGAGGGCAAGAAGGGAACTGGAAAGTTCAATCCTTATCTGGTACCCCAGCCCAGGCAGAAAGCTGCACATGTGTAGAGTCGAATCGTCCGGTTACTATGGAAAATGCGGGATGTCGAAATTAAAAATAAGAAAAAATTACTCCCCGATCCCAAAATCTGCTATTTTCCCATCACACGTATAGGAATGTATTATCGCATCTGCACGAACTCCCTATCCCATTCTGGGAATCCTTTTTAATCGAGTCGGATGTGTCCAATTTTATTACTCAGGTAGAGAGTGAATCCGCTCCTCCCATCGAGTGGAAAGACGAGAAAGTAGCACGAAAATCACATTCCCTGCGTCGTTAAAAGCGTGCTGGACGATTCTACTCACACAATGCTCGCCAAAACCCATCATACAGAGAGATATGTGATTCCTTCCAATCACGCTTAAGAACCACCCAGAGATGATCAATTTACCGTAGAACATAAACTTGTATTGGTGCTAAGCAAAAGAAGCCTTCCAGATCATAGAATGAAACCGTACGAGAAACACTTTCTTGACGCCAGAAGAATGGAGGAAACCTTCATTGATGCCAATTTGCCCGTGCCATTGTTCAGCGTAAAATTCCGAAGGCATGCGTTTTATCATTTAAAACATAACTGACATCGCACGCTTCCATTGAGGAGCCTCAAATTCAGCACCGGACGGTGCATCTGAAAACTCTTCAGTGACAGGTACTTCAAAATTCGCAAAGACATTAATGAAAAAGATAATGAGTTTTTGCTTTAAAAAAATCTTTAAAAAAAACAGAAAGGCAAAAAATAAACTGAACTCAGAAAAATATTTTAAATAAAGAATTGAAGTTGGAAAGGCTTAATTGTATTTCTTATGCAAATAGCGATAAGCCAAGAGTTATGAGTCAGTGCGTCGGAAGAGATGTGAAATAATTATCATCGTCCAGTTTCCTGGTTGGAGAGGATGGGAGCGTGTACGAAGGAAGGGGATGGGACCGAGTTGGTGCTCACGCCCTCAATTATAATACCAGGAGCATCGGGATATCTATTCTCGGCAATTTCATGGGTGAATATCGGCCTTTATGCAATTCCCACTGTCCTTTGCCAACACTTTTTGTTTTAAGAAATATGAAGCTCTTGTTCTGAATTTCGTATTCCAGTCCTTTTTTGGAACCTCTGAACTTGTCTTTTTATATGCAGCTCTGACACGAAAAAGGAGAAATTTCCAGGCTCTTCTTTTTCATTTACTTATCCATAAATGTTTCTCTTTCAAGTGATTGCCCTTCTGTTAGTACATGTAATCATTTTAAAATTCAAATGTCGGGGATCGACACTCTAACAGGGATGATGAATGGAGAAGAATTGGATTTATTATGGTAAACTATCTAACATTTTAATAATAGGTCTTTTAAAGCCCCAAAATGTACACCTTAATTTACGCCAATCGGTGTAACGACTTCGAGTCGTTCTGACAATCAATCTACAAGTGAACCCTTCGAGATTA